>JACXGI010003933.1:0-58116 GCA_016801175.1 Esox masquinongy
GCCTTTGCAGGTGTTTTGAGTTAATTAGCTGATTAGAGTGTGGCACCAGGTGTCTTCAATATTGAACGTTTTCACAATATTCTAATTTTCTGAGATACTGAATTTGGGGTTTTCATTAGTTGTCAGTTATAATCATCAAAATTAAAAGGAATAAACACTTGAAATATATCAGTCTGTGTGGAATGAATGTATACATTATGCAAGTTTCACTTTTTGAATGGAATTACTGAAATAAATCAACTTTTTGATGATATTCTAATTATATGACCAGCACCTGTATAGTGAGAACAATAATGGGCCCAGAACCGAGCCTTGAGGAACACCAAAAACATACCTTTGATTCATCAGAGGATATGCCATCCACACATACAAACTGATATCTTTCAGATAAATAAGATTTAAACCAGGCTAGAACATGTCCACGTAGCCCAATATGGGTTTCCAGTCTCCAAGAGAAGGGAGTGATCAATAGTGTCAAAGGCAGCACTAAGATCAAGACGCAACAGGACAGATCCGGAACCTTTGTCTGAGACCATTAGAAGGTCATTTGTTACCTTCATGAGTGCAGTCTCAGTGCTATGATGGGGTCTGAAACCGGACTGGAGCATTTCATAAATGTTGTTTGTCTTCAGGAAGGCATTCAGTTGTTGGGAAACTCATTTTTCTAAGATTTTTGAGAGGAACAGGAGGTTCGATATTGGCCTATATGTCTGGATCCAGATTAGATTTTTTTTAGAAGAGGCTTAATTTCCACTATTTTTAGTGAGTTTGGTACACATCCAGAAGGAAAGGGAGCAATTTATTATGTTCAACATTGGCTGACCTAGCACCGGAAATAGCTCCTTAAGTAATTTTGTTGGAATTGGGTCTAGCTGACAATTTGTGGGTTTAGAACTCATTACAAATTTAGTGAATGTGTCGCGCGATACAGGATCAAAAAATTCAAGTGTCCCCATTGACACCAGGTCAGGGAGATTCAGGACATTCTCAGGACAACTGAGATTTTGGGGACTACAACTATTTAAGGAGGAGTCAGTTATTTGTTTTCTAATGGTGACGATCTTTTCATCAAAGAAGTTCATGTGTTCATTACAGCTAAAGTGAAGACCCACTTCACTTGTTGAGTGTTGCTTTTTTGTTAACTTTGCAACTGTATCGAAGATAAATTTTGGATTGTTTTTGTTCACCTCAATCAGGTTGGAGAAATAAGCTGATCGAGCAGATGTGAGTGATTTTCGGTATTGTAGTGTACTGTCTATCCAGGCTAGTCTGAATACTTCCAAATTGGTGGAGCGCCACTTTCGCTCCAATTTTCTGGAGGCTTGCTTGAGTGCTCTAGTATTGTCTGTGTACCAGGGAGCAAGTTTCTTGTTGCATATTTCTTTTGTTTTTAGTGGTGCAACCATATCTAAAGTATCTTGCAGTGTTGAGTTTAGATCCTCGATCGTTTGCGGATTTATTTACTCTGTCATTGATGAGCGAGCTTGGAAGAATATCAAGAAATCTTTTTGTAGTCCGAGAATTTATAATACGGCTTTTGAGACTCATTGTTTGCGGAGCAAGTGGATTTCTTGTTTTAACGGTAAATGTAATAAGACAGTCATCGGATATTCCAGGATTTTGGGGAGAAATGATTAGATCTACAATATCTATTTCTCGTGACAGGACTAAATCTAAGGTATGATTGTGGCAGTGCGTTGGACCTGAGAAATCTTGGATAAAACCCATTGAGTCAATTATGGCGTCAAAGGCTTTTTGAAGAGGGTCATTGGACTTTTCCATATGAATATTGAAATTGCCAAAAATTAGAATACTATCTGCCATGACTACAAGGTTAGACAAGAATTCTGGAAACTCATTGAGGAACATTGTGTATGGCCGGGGGGCCTGTAAATAGTAGCTATGTAAAACGATTTATCAGCCTGGTTAACTTTCATGAGTAAAACTTCAAAAGAATGAAAACCAGTGATGGGTTTAAGAGTAAATTTATATTTACTGTCATAAATATTAGCAACACCCCCTCCTTTTCGGGATGCACAGGGGTTATGATTACTAGTATAGCCAGGAGGAGAGGCCTCATTTAGGGCAGTAAATTCATCAGGCTTTAGCCATGTTTCACACAAGCCAATAACATCTAGTTTATGATCAGAGATTAATTCATTTACTGCAACTGCCTTTGGAGCAAGGGATCTAACATTTAGGAGTTCCATTTTGAGATGCGAGGTAATACAGTCATTTTTATTTGTGACCGAGTTGGAGGAAGGCTTTATCTTAATAAGGTTGCTATTTTTAGCACTACCTTGTTTAACTTTTCTCAGCCTGGAACGAGTCACAGTTGCAATAAGCAAAATTGTACTAACTACTCTGGCTATACTATCGACAGACTCCACTATGCTAGCAGGCTGGCTAACAGCCTGCGGCCTGTCCTGCACCCTATCTCATGGTGAGGCTATAGGAGTGAAACTCCTATCAATGTTCCTAGATAAAAGAAGAGCACCACTCCAGCTAGGATGGAGTCCGTTGCTCTTCAGCAGATCAGGCTTAGCCCTATTTCTGGGAGAGTCCCAAAAAGAGAGCCAGTTATCTACAAACTCTACCCCCTGCGATGGGCAGAACTCCGTTTTCAGCCAGCAATTGAGTTGCGCAAGTCTGCTGTAGAGCTCGTCACTACCCCTAGCTGCTCTAGCAGCGACACAGGTTAAACTGGTCGATGGCATTTCTTCCCAGTGACCAAAAGAAAGTTCTTGCCCGGCTGCATGAGCTGTGCTGGGCGGGTAACAACACTACAGTTTTTTCCTGGTGGCACAGACGCTGTTTCTTCCATTTCTACACTAACATAATCCTTGCCTGACATTTGCGTCTGAAGCCGAGCCTCTAACTCTGCTATCTTTACCTGAAGATGATAGTTCTCCGTGTTGTAGCTACAACAGCTACAATGATAAGGCATAATAATGGTACTTAGCTTCGGGTGTTCAGGGGCGAGTAGTTCCGTTAATTATGTCCAAATAGAGTCCCGGTGTAGAAAAGTTTGGTAAAAAGTGAATAGATAAAAATATTGCATTGGTAAACTCTTAAAGTAGAATTTAACCAGTCCCAGGAGTCCTTGCATTGAAATTGGTTCATTTCAGTGCCAGTATTTAGGACCAGACTCGTAATTTAAGCAATCATATTTTCCCCAAACTCCTTTCGGTTTGGACCTATGCTGTAGATCTGTGTATTTCCGGAGCTGTAGATCTGTGAATGTGTAGACAAATCTGTAAATGCGTAGACTAATCTGTAAATGCATAGACAAATCTGTAAATGCGTATACGGACAAGTCATCAGTTACAACTCAGACGGGCCTCTCAATTCGCTGTCTTTTTAGACTCCCAGAAAAGCTTCTCAGCATTATTTAGAGGCTGCTAACCGCCTCGACGGGACGCGGTTTGGCCTCAAATTCAGGACATACTGACGTGCACATCCATTTGATTCAGGTTAGAGTTTTAGCTTAATTTGCTTTGTAAAGTGAACATAATTATTTTTGTATTATATGTATGTTAGCTATCTAGATATTTGTTGTATGTAAACGAAATTAATATGACGACACTGTGGACACAAGTGACGGCAAAATCCCAGTGAGCAATTGATGGCGGCCCACCGGCGTTTTGCTGCTGGCAGGCCGCTGGAGGCTATAATGGCCTACAGCCAGCGGGCCACCAGCTTTTGCCGCTTTTCTCCTGATCTCAAATTGCATCAGCTAATTTGCATCTCTGGTGGCTTTCCACCAGCGGCCTGACTGCTTTACACTGGCGGCTAGCCGCGGAAGAGAGGGTGTGCGTTGTGATCTGCTGTATCTGCTTGTGTTGCCATTTTCTTCCAGCAGAGATGCTATTGTACCTCTTTTATTCCTGTACTGATTATTTGTATTAACTTTATTTTAATATAATTAAATCTTTGTGTACAGAAATTTGGTCAACATTGGTAGTTTATAAATAAAATAGACTTTGACTTATGCACTATTGCTTGTGTAAAGGACCTTTGTGTAGACATGTACAGTAAACACATAGAAACAGCCGTCTCTCACCATTGCTTACCATAATTTTTTCTCCCGAACGAATGGCCCTTTTCCACTGAATGGTACTAGCTCATCTAGCCTTGACTTTACTTGCTTCATGGGGGACAGTTCTTTACTGTGTTTAAACACCACCGTGTCCGTAGATGGCGCTGTAGCGAATGTGAATTGCACGTAAGGCGAGACAATCGCCATTTTGCAAGCTAGGAATCCCACGTTGTAGTAATGTGAAAACTCATTTTAGTGATTTGATTCTTTAAGTCTTGTTCAGGAAAACGAACAACTCTTTTGCAAAGGGTGTAAGGTATAAGCTATATTCTCTGAATTGGACAACATGTGGACTATGACATTGTTTTACTACAGTTTGATGAACTCCCGAAACAAAATTTTTTTTTCGACATCGGACTGAAAATTATTGAACGCCGAGTCACATACATAGCTATGGTGAGTTCTGTTCTGCGTTATTACAAATAACTCAGTGTTGTTAGGCTACTGAGTAAGAACGTAATGACTGTTTTGTATTAAACATTGACTGTTTTCAATATTCTATTAACATTCAAATTCTTTAGTCAAAGTCACTCAAAGTTTTGTGCTTCTTCGCATATCAACAGTTGAGCAGGTATGGTAACATCGTTAGCTAACTTGGCTAAATCGTGTTTCTTACTGTATCAACAAGTTAGAATGTTATATAATATATGTGCTTATTCCTCATGACTTATATCACTGATATGTAACGTTAGCTAAATCGTGTTTATTTGTGTAACTAGCTAAACCTGCACTTGTTAGAATTCCGTTTTCAGAGGTGTCTGTGTATCCACAGTGTTCTTAGCTAGCCTGTGTCGCTTATGCTGCCGTTTTTCTAAACCTCTTTTCTAAACATTGCTTACAGATCATGATGTTTTCTGTAGTTTTGTTCCCGGAGGTGGATGACTGTGTGGCAGGTACGTACTAACAATTTGAAACTTTGGTTTCACCATATTTGAAACTTTGGTTTCACCATATTTGAAACTATGGTTTCACCATATTTACTTATTCACCAACATTTGTTTATTTTTAGGATGGAGCAAGCACAGTACTCCACAGCACCAGAGAGGTACTCCAAGGCACCATGTGGAGGACTGCTACATAGGTATGTGTGGGTTCATTCACTTAACCCAGATGCTTAACTTATGTTATTAAAGCATGTTCCAATTTTATTTGTCAATTTCAGTTTATTTTTAAGGGCAAGAAGGCAGAGTTTGGGGGACGTTTTTGCTCTGCACATGAAGGTAAGAATGAACATTTGGGCGGACACTGCGATTTATTGAGTTCTGAGGAGTGTAAAATAACCAGATATTTAGGACTGAATAATTAACTGTCTGTCTTTACTTTCAGAACATTTGGAGAAGATCAAGCGGCTGACTGAAAAGAAGGTCGAGCTGAGGGTACAGCTGGCTCTACAATCAGGTAAAAACAAGACTATAGTTACGCTAGCATCTTGCCTTCATGAAACTGCATTTGTCTGAATGTGTGCCCTTTCCTAAAATGCAGTACTGTACAGCCTTTCTGAAATTACATGTATAAGGCAGTTATGTTTATTTCACTATTAAACTATTGACATTTCATTGTGCTTTTTAGCTTTGGATAAACGTCTGACTGAAGAGAATCTAGACCTGAGGGCACAGCTGGCTCTACAATCAGGTAAAAACAAGACTATAGTTACGCTAGCATGTTGTCTTCATATAACATTTCATTTGTCTTGAATGTCGTGCAATTTGTAAATGGTATGTGACAGTGATTAACTGCTTTTTTGTAGGTCTATGTAATTCACTTCACTTGTGCCACATGGGCACGGTGAGTGAAGAACTGCGTGGGCTGTTGAAAAAGATGGCCACAGTGCGCGCTTGTGTCCAAGCAAATGTGGGGGAGTTGTCATTCCCCATTGTTCAGGGTATTCAGCTCCCCCTGCACAACCTGGAAGACCTGCGTCAAAGTAAGTTATTTTGTACATGGCTATTAGATTCTTGTGGTTAATTTATGACTTTTTCTCAAAAGCATGTCCAATACATGTCCAGTACAATATCTGATTACTGTATTACAGGAGCCATAAGGAAGAATCCTTCCAACCGGGATGCACTGACGAGGCTGTCCAGAACCAGGTCACCAGGTACCAGAAAGGGGCAGCTGACCATGCTGGTGGGAGAAGACGTTGCAGCGGTACAAGGGACCTGCCGTGAATATGAATGACACAGCTCCAGCACAACCAATATTGCTGCTAATCTACAGTACACTTTTTAAACTGCTGCTATATACAGTGTTATGTATATGATCGCATTATCCTCTTGATATATTTAAAGCTGTATATTGACAGATGTATATTGCATGTTTTCTTGCACTGTTTGATTTTTTAAATTTATTTCAATATATTTGCACGTTTATTTCGTATGCTTGCTGTATAATGCATGTTTTCTGTATGCATCTTGCACTATTTGAAATAAATTGTTTACATTTAATTCAGTTCATTGTAATTTGTGATATGAAATTACAATGAAAATTATTATAAAGCATTATATTAAATAAAACCTAATATTTGGGTATGAGGCATCCCGCTGGGTTTAGTGCATAAAAGCGGTTAGCCGCTGTCGAGCCGCTGGTGAGCCGCTGATCAGGGTATTGTTGTAAGAGGTGATTGGAAGATGTATGCCAGCTAGCTGCTTGAGAAAAATATTTGGTTAAAGCCCTGAACCACCCAATTTACAATTCAAGGGCTAGACATTTTTAACTTTTCATTTGTGATTGATGATTTCTTTCTTTGGCAATGTTAATCTAATTAGATCAGGTGTTTAAGCAGTTGAGAAATTCAAATACATGGAATAACTGGGGGTTCCAGAGGAGTTTTGACAACCACTGCAAAAATCCACCCACCATGTAATCTCTAGTCCAGAATCCAAACCAGTAAATCTACAGTATCTTGTCTCTGGTAGTAGCTACATGGACATCTGTTTAGACTGAACATTTTATTTCTTGCTGATTTACTTTAAGTCCTAGACACATGAGGGTGCAGAGGGAAACACTCTAGATACCTTGAGGGAACGGAGGACCAGACTACTTTCAGGGCATGTCCTCCTGAGTCTATTTACTGCTCCCAGTACATCTACAGTTCCAGCCAATCTCACACATTCTGAAAAACAACCCATCAGTTTGGCACCAAGCTTCACTGGTTTCCATAATAGCTTTTATTGGCCTGTTTTATCCTCTCTATAAAACAATAACTGTTTTCCAGTCTGGATGGATGCTGTCCTGTAGTTGGATACAGCTTTGACATATACAGACTCAGTCATTATCATGGGCCTTATGGTCTGTATGTGTGTTTGACATGCATTTAATGTGTTTCCATATTTAATAAAATTATTTGAATTATCTTTTTGTTTGTCAGTCATTCTTCAATATTGATTCTTAAATTTTCTCTGAATAATAAATGGTAATGTAAGATATTCGTCACGATGTGACGCAGAATGCCTGGATACAGTTCTTTACATTGTATATCAGCCATTCACCTGAAACGTCCTGCGTTACTACTATTATAAACCTGTTACTACCTTGTACCAGATCCTATAGCTAATCAAAATTTAGTGTTTGAACAACGCAGTTTATAATTCTATACTACTAATCGGGCGATAGAGTTAACAACATTAAGATCTTAATTTCATCACTAATGTAAATAACACATTTCACACTAAGTACTAGTGTTTAATACATTTTATTTCAGACCGAGGCAGGATTCGAACTGGGGAGTTTGAAATGTTCTGCCACAGTCTGGCAATGTTGCTGATGTTAGATTTTAAGAAAAAATCATGACCCCAAAATAAGTGTGCTATACAGTTCCAGGCATTCAGGTAATTCTCATATATAAAAAAATGGACTAGAACATAAAACATTTTACTGGTGTAAAATGGGTCAGGCTGGTCTTCTGTTTCATAAGAAATTCTGCCAGGCTGTCCACTCAATCCATTCCTAGTAAGTTGTGTTCATCTACTGCTTGAAAGATTGTCAGCACTCATTTACAATTGAACACTGATTGCTGTAGTTTCTGTGTGTTTTATCTAGTGGTTATCCTTTGTCATCTGTAAATATTCATGCTGTAAGGTTGTATCAGTGTTCAATACAAATCAGAGCAGGAGGATTTATTACTGGAATACAGACCATATGTTGGGTTGGTTATAAGTTGTTCCACTCACCCACTGGTGTTATCTGTTCTTCAAAATCATTTTATAGAACACTTTTTGCATTGGCACTAGTGGGAACGGGACCTAAGAAGAAACTTAGAGAGTAGAAAGACTTTGAGGGGTCCTCTTCGGCTGTTCTAGGGGAAATTCATAAGAATACATGACCTTTTTAGTCCAATATTTTTGCATGTTCCAATTACTGGCGGGTCAGTAAATACAGGTGGGCTGAGTCTTTAGGCAGAATCCAGATCAGCTGCACAACCAGGTGGACAAAGACGGGTGACCAGGTGACCCATCATCACTGTGTAGATCTGCAACACAACCAGGTGGACTTTGAGCAGGGACAACTAGGAGACATCAGGCCAGGTAATCCTAAAACACAGTCCAAGGACTTAGGTTATTTTAAGATTTAACAGGACACCACAGTAATTAGCAGGGGCATTCCTCCAAAAGGATACATCAGAATTCAGACTAACCCTTGTCCCCCGACACAAACACTTGCAGCATAAAAACTAAGGACTGAGTAGGGGGGTTTGGAGACTGTGGTATGCAGTATCCAAGTAATATTATGGAATATTTGAATACACAAATCCATGTTTGGTATTAATAGAAGGATAATCTGTACAAATGTTTACATTTGAGTAATTTATCAGACACTATAATACAGTGCAATTTACAGTAGTATTTAGGATTAGGTGCCTTGCATAAAGGCAGAGATATGTTTCACCATGTTACCTGGAGAATTTTAACTAGCAAATGACTCTAAAAGCCAGCCTACTCTCCAGTTTTCCCCAATTACTGGGTGATGTGAGCAGGGATATTGTTTTGTTAACATCTTTCAGTCCCAGTATCGTTGCAATGGGCCTTGTCTGTCCTTTGGTAGTCTGCAACATCAGAGCTCTGAAAAAAACGAGATAAGACAGTTGTGGTGAGTGTTGGGATGGACTGAAACATTAAAGAGAAATAGAGCAATTAAGATAAATCAATGAAACATGTTTTGATAAGTAGGTTTTTATTTTATCTAGCCTGTTATTTTACCAGGTAAGTTGCCTGAGAAAAAAGTCTCATTTAGAGCATCAACCTGGGAAATAGTTACAAGAGAAGGAGAGAAGATCAACCAATTGGAAGCTGGGGATGGTTAGGTAGCCATGCTGTTATGATATTACATTTTGCCATCATACCGGTAAAAACCCCTTCTCTTACAATCAGTGACATGGGACCTATGGAGACCACAAACAGTCTGGGCACCCATTACCATCCAATCCAAATCACAGCACCCTGTGCAGGACACTTAAGCAACATGTAGTCTCCCACCCCAGGACTGACCAGGCCCGACCTTGCAGGCAAAAGCCAGCAGTGGGATGCAGAGAACTTCCATAGACATATAGACAGTACTTTTTCAGTTTTCCATGCTTGTCATTCTCACTAATATTCAACTAATCTTATATTCTACAGTTATAGCTAGGGAATCCAAGTCAATGCCCTTTTTTACTTCTGCCTTACAAACACACCTGTAGTGAGAGAAATTGGAGTCTGGCCTCACATCCTGATCTCTCCCACAAGGCAACCTTTATAATGAAAGCAGTACATACATTTTGTGTAAACTAAGCTTACATGGTCAGCCTCCATACCTTATAGAGAAGGGTTGGTGGTTAGACTACCTGCTCTGCCGGACATTATTGCCTGTCACACCTCCAACGGTGTATAGACCAGCTACAGGATGATCAACAGTTAGTGGGCACCGGTTCTTCACACTTGTCCTGGTACATCTACTAGTGGTGAACATAAAAAACAGAGTAATCTGTAAACTAGTCAGTATTCAAGCTATTGGCTAACCAAGAATCAGGGCAAATTAGTCAATTTAGGCTATATCAGTATCTGAAGCAACTACTTTATGGACTGGATTTAATAAATACATGATTTATTGGTAGCTACGGTTGCACTTGTTTACAGTGATTAACTTACAAGATACACATTACTGGTAGCATGTTTTATTACTAACAGTTAGGTATGAGACTAACTTAGCAAACATTAGATTACTGTACTGTTTCTTAGCAAAAACAATTGCTAACTCAACACACATAAGCAGCTACATTAAGACTGTAGCTAGCTACTGTATCTAACATTTTGTCGCCATTCGTGTCCACAGTGTCGTCATGTTAATTTGGTTTACATACAAACAAACATCTAGATAGCTAGCATACATACAATACAAAAGTGATGATGTTCGCTTTACAAAGTCCCGTCGAGGCGGTTGGCAGCCTCTCAATAATTCTAATGGCATTCCTTAAACCACTACGTTACCAGCCCATCAATGTATGTCACGCTTAAAATCAATGCGTGCTACCGCCGCCTGGTGGCAAAACATACAAATCTCCACACGCATTTGCAAATCTCCACACACATTTGCAGATCTCTGCTGCGGCAGAAGTGTAGCAAATGTCACATATAAGCATTTACAGATTAGTCTACGCATTTACATATTTGTCTGCACATTCACAGATCTATGTATGCATTTACAGATTTGTCCACACATTTACAAATCTCAATACACTTACTCACTGGCGTAGCGTGGTGACGCCAGGCCGGGGTGCAAGCTGTTTTGCGGCGGTATTTATGCTTTGTACAACGTTCTGGCCAGCTGACGTCGCATTGTGATCGTCCCACTGAAACATATTATAAAAGTGAAAATACAAACAATAGCTAATGACGGAGGCAGAGCACGGGCCCACTCGTCACCAAACACGGGCCCTCCACCCACTGCGGGCCCTGGTGCAACAGCACCCCCTGCACCTTCCATAGCTATGCCAGTGCACTTACAAATCTTTTACACATACAATTCTGATTACGCACACACAAAATCTGAATACACATTTGCAGATTCCTGTTCACATTCACACGCATTTAGAGATTCTTTTACACATTTACAAATCTGATTACGCACACACGGATTGCGATACAGTTACACAACTCTCCACACATATTTGTAAATAGTTTTGCTACAATAATAGCCCCATACATACACTCCTTTAATAAAAACATTTGAACATTACAAAAAACAACAACAGTGGCATGTAGCCTTCAAGTAATAAATAAAAAGAAACAACTATTAACATTACAAAAGAGAACAGGGTCATGCAGCCTTCAAGCATTTAAAACAAACAGTACTGTGCTTAAAATACAATCAATCAACCTTTTATGGCACAGCATTGCAATTGCAATACCCAGCCAAGACATGAAAAATGAACAAAATAAAAAGGTAAACATAGGCTATAGATTAGAATAAGTAGAACACTGATCAAGCTCCAAGTATCAAGTCCAGCACTGGCATATAGCCTTAAAATAAGAAAAGCACCCAACACAAGTCGAGGAACTATATGAAATGTCCAGCTCAGAAACTATATTGCTGTACATAAAAATAGCAACAGTACAGAATACAATAGTATGATTGTGCTACCATTCTGTGGAGATGCCAGATTCCTATAAGAATGGCATCACTTTTCATGGCATCTTGAACTTGACAGATGACACAGACTGAACGGTAAGGATGGTAGCCTACCACAACGAGCTATGGTTACATTACGTTAGCCTAAACACCGTAGCATTTAGCCATTGCAAATGTCGTATGGAACATAGTTGGCTAGCCTACACAGCAATGCCAGCTGTCTCAAACAAAAATAATGGTAACGTGTATTTCAGGATACACTTTGGATACATTGTTAATGTAAAGTGAATTGAAATTCAATCACCTTGAATTCTTTAAATAAATCTGCATTTCTGTATTTGAGGTTGGAAGTTGGAAGCGTTTCCTCCTTCAATCTCGAAAATTCGAAGGCACTGTTTGCATACTGGTTTTTGCAAATTTATTACTCCCTGATCATCCGCCTCGAATGCAAAGTACTTCCATACACAACTCAAACTGTTTTTCTTTTCGACGAGTCGAGGCGGAGCAGCAGCTATACCTGCCACCATCTTTCACATGTTGGATCCCCAGTACCTACGGTACTGTACAAAAACGAGTACCATCATGTTTTCAGAATTTTGGCATCAAATTGGTACCGAAATATCGGTTCTCGTGACATCCCTACTGGAGAGTGTTCTTCACTTGGTTGGATGTTGTGAAGAGGTTTTTCTTTACCATGGAAAGGATCCTACAATCATCCACCAAAGGCCTTTTTGTTTTGCATAGCTCACCAGTGTGTTAATTTTTTCTCAGAATGTACCAAACTGTTGATTTGGCCACTCCTAATGTTCCTGCTATCTCTGTGATGGATATATGCTTTTTTTTGCAGCCTAAGGATGGCCTGTTTCACTTTCATTGAGAGCTCCTTTGACCACGTGTTGTGGGTTCACAGCGACAGCTTCTAAATACGAATGCCACACCTGGAATCAACTCCAGATCTCTTACCTGCATAATTGATGAAGAAATAACAAAGAAATAGGCCACACCTGTCCATGAAACAGCTTTTGATTCAACTGTCCAATTACTTCGGGTCCCTTGAAAAAGCGGGGGCTATATATTAAAGAGCTGTAATTCCTAAACCCTTCCTCCAATTTGATTGTGAATACCCTCAAATTAAAGCTGAGACAGCACTTTTTGTAAACAAACAAAATAACAAAACTTGTGTCAGTGTCCAATTAATTCTGGACCTAACTGTATGTTTTAAATAGATATATAATAGCCTACATTTAAACAGCAACAAAACAAACTCTATGATCCAAATGTTTTTTTATTTAAATTAGTCAGCAGAATGAACTCTTCAAAGTCTTTGCAAACTGAGCATATATGCTACACCTAGCGCCGTCGCAATTATTACATAATTGCTGGATTGAAATAATTTGAGCCAGATCGCAATTATTTTTATAGACAACAGTCTTTTTGCACAATATTTTGAAACCAAAATATGTTTCCAATATGAATAAGGGATTTTAAAGCTAATGAAATAGCCTACCATGTGAATTATGTCCATTGTCATAGAATGTCAGGGTGTTTGACAGCTCTGCGAAAAGTTATAGGCGCAGATCATTAAATGAAACTCGTTTGCTTCTAAATTTCAGTATGTTTAAATCTAGTTTAGAATTGTTTTGCAATGCACCATAATACAGCATAATTTCGCAAAATTATTATTTAATAGACAGACGTGTTTCAGTCGCTTATTTGTCACATGAACTCTGATCGACCAAATGAAAAAACACGCGTGTGTAAATTATTTTGACTAATATTGTAAGTCGAATTTTGTCATTTCCAACCATATTTCCTAATTAGATAACGTGCATTAAAATGTATGGATATAAATATATGTTGTCCCCTTGTATATTAAACATTGAAACACGTTTTGTAAGGAAGGCAATTTCATATAACTAGGCTATTTCAAATAACTACGCTTTTCTGTGGTCTTGCTGGCCTGAGTGGCACCATCGCTTGTTTGTTTTTTCCTCAGTAGCCTAAGGTCTTACTGTAAGAGCGAACGGAGGCTCGCTGTTTTCTTGGCAACAGATCAGATACAGTGGATATAAAAAGTCTACACACCTCTGTTAAAATACCAGGTTCTTGTGATGTAAAAGAATGAGACAAAGATAAATCATGTCAGAACTTTTTCCACCTCTAATGTGACCCCCGGCTCCAGCTGAAGAAAAACAGCCCCAAAGCATGATGCTGCCACCACCATGCTTCACTGTGGGTATGGTGTTCTTTGAGTGATGTGCAGTGTTGTTTTTGCGCCAAACATACCTTTTGGAATCATGGCCAAAAAGTTCAACCTTGGTTTCATCAGACCATAACACATTTTCCCACGTGCTTTTGGGGGACTTGATGTTTGTTTTTGCAAACTTCAGCCGGGCTTGGATGTTTTTCTTTGTAAGAAAAGGCATCTGTCTTGCCACCCTACCCCATAGCCCATTCATATGAAGAATACGGGACATTGTTGTCACATGTAGCACAAAGCCAGTACTTGCCCGAAATTCCTGCAGTTCCTTTAATGTTGCTGTAGGCCTCTTGGAAGCCTCTCTGACCAGTTTTCTTCTTGCCTTTTCATCAATTTTGGAGGGACGTCCAGTTCTTGGTAATGTCTCTGTTGTGCCATATTTTCTCCACTTGATGATGACTGTCTTCAGTGTGTTCCATGGTATATCTAATGCTTTGGAAATTCTTTTGTACCCTTCTCCTGACTGATATCTTTCAACAATGAGATCCCTCTGATGCTTTGGAAGCTCTCTGCGGACCATGGCTTTTGCTCTGAGATGCAACTAAGAAAATGTCAGGAAAATCCTACAAGAACAGCTGAACATTATTTTTGATTAATCAGAGTCACTTTAAATGATGGCAGGTGTGTAATGACTTCTATTTCACATGAGTTTGAATGTGATTGGTTAATTCTGAACACAGCCACATCCCCAGTTATAAGAGGGTGTGCACACTTATGCAACCAGTTTATTGTAAGGTTTTTATTTTTCAATTTTCCCCCTCGAAGATTTCAGTTTGTTTTTCAATTGAATTGTTCACATTATAGGTCACATTAAAAGTGGAAAAAGTTCTGACATGATTTATCTTTGTCTCATTCTTTTACATCACAAAAACCTGGCATTTTAACAGGGGTGTGTAGACTTTTTATATCCATTGTAGGTCACACAATATTAGGCTATTTAATATGCTATTAATGTATTTATTTATTCATCTGGCATATTTCCCCCCGGACATTTTGACTGTTGATATTTTCATCTGCTGGACAACTACATCTGATACCGGCGAAAAGCCGGCATTTGCCGACTAACGTAAACCCTGCAGTGAACAGAAAAATCTATAGAATGAACTCCATCAATTTTCTCTTAAATTGACAGGCTTTGAACATAAAGTGGCAAATTAAAAGTAAACTAAATCTGGATAACATGGTCACAGACCCTGTTTGAAAAACAGTGACAAAGTATAAGAATAGAATAATGACATAACTGTGCAACCAGAGTCCGAAATGTACTTTTTGGCTCACCTGCCAAAGGGAATGGTAGATTAAAAAATGGACTAGCCAAGCATAGTTATTTATCGGCCAAAATAATAAATTGCCTTTTTGTGTCACACAGAACAACTCATGATAACAGCCTCAGCATCATACTGTAGCCAGCGTCTTGAAACTTCTTTACCTCCAAACTTACTTTTTGTTGTGATTCAGCCCCTCTCTATCTTAATAATAGAATATAAAACAATTTCTTGAAATTCTACAAATCCTCCAAGTATATGTTTGTTATTTTAAAGCTAATTTCCTGAAATTCTAAAACAAGAAACCAGGCAAACCTAGTTCAGCCAGCCCGCAATAGAAAGTGTTGCCATCTCAAGATTCGTACCCGGGTCGCCCACATGAAAGGCTGTGTCGTTAACCACTACACCTACACCACGGAGCTGTACATTTGCCGGCTGTCAGTATAGCCTTGTCTCTATCCTGAACAAATCTTCTTTTGCTACTGGCCGTTCTGATTCTTAATTCGTGAATGACATTGATACAGTTAAACTGACTAACGTTTCTAAGTTTACCTCCACCACAAATAGCATCTATGTATGGCGTTTGCCACTGGCCGTTTTAACAGCGTATTAGCCAGTAATAAGCTTTACCGGTATCTACTAACTTACTGAAATAGTCAAAAGAATTGAGCAATTGCTAGCGAGTCTGCCAAAGCTATTTCATTTCATGGCATAAGAACGTATTCTTTTCTTTCATGGCAAAACAACATACTTTTTTTTTTCATTCGTGAATGATATTTACACAATAACTATCAATAAAGGCGACGATAACTAACTTTTTCATCAAGTGAAAAGACGAGAGAATCGTGGAATCTACCAGAAATAATTAATAAGTGTTGTTGCTCTCAATAGATTCCAACTTAGGTCTTCCACATGAAAGGCACTGTCTTTAACCACTGGGCCACGGCATTACACGTTTCAGCAGTCCTAGACTCCATTGAGGATTGTGTTACACTGACTAACATTTCTTATTAAGTTTACCTCAACCATAGCGTCTATGAACTGTATTGATTTTGCCACTGGCCGTTTTAACAGCTTATTAGCCAGTAATAGGCTTACTAGTATCTACTGACTTCCTAGGAATAATCATAAGAATTTAGCAATTGCTAGCAAGGCTGAAGATGAACTTTTCCATGCCAGAAACAGTTGCAATATAACCGTATACAGTTTAAGTTAAGGCTTACTATAACGTAACTAATATATGTTGTAGCCAGCAAATGTGTTTGTCTATCCTGACCCAAAATGCATGCACGGCTGTGTACTTTGAAAATCCACCAGAAACAGCCGCAATATAACCGTAAACTGTTTTATTTCAGGCTTACGATAATGTAGATACTGAAGGTTTTAGCCAGCAAAGTTTTCGTCTATACGGAATAATTCATAATGCGTACTTCGCTTCGCCTGCGAGGAGATACAAACTCTGGACCTACAATTTACAAGTCCGCTTCTCTAACCACTACGCTATTTAACAAGCTGTACTCAGTCAGTTAGTCACTCACTCACTCAGTAAGAGACATTCACTCTTTTGGCCAGCTCCACTTATGCGGTCTGGCAAAAATGTCCCATGAAGCTAAGAACTATAGCCCTGCAAATATTGCATACACATTCAGCATTTTAGATGTAGCAATAATAATTATTGTGGCAACAAAATGTTCTGAGAATAGCCCAGAGAATAGTTTTGGATATTTTACAGATATCCATGTCCTATGAAATTATTTACATTACAGTTATTCAAGATCAAAACCATTTGCTCTGTGTTTTCCTAAAGGTTGGCTAAAAGAAGGGGGTAAATAGGTTACTAATAGGAAAGCTAGTAATACATGACTTGTATTGTAATGTGAAAATATTGAATAAATACCTTTTAAAGCCTCTATCTATTGAAGGCTTTATAATAAGCTACACTTACACTGATCAGCCATAACATTATGACCACCCGCCTAATATTGTGTAGGTCCCCCTTTTGCCGCCAAAACAGCCCTGACCCGTCGAGGCATGGACTCCACTAGACCTCTGAAGGTGTGCTGTGGTATCTGGCTCCAAGACGTTAAAAGCAGATCCTTTAAGTCCTGTAAGTTGCGAGGTGGAGCCTCCATGGATTGGACCTGTTTGTCCAGCACATCCCACAGATGCTCAATTGGATTGAGATCTGGGGAATTTGGAGGCCACGTCAACACCTTGAACTCGTTGTTGTGTTCCTGAAACCATTCCTGAACCATTTTTGATTTGTGGCAGGGCACTTTATTTTGCTGAAAGAGGCCAATGCCATCAGGGAATACTGTTGCCATGAAAGGGTAAACATGGTCTGCAACAATGCTCAGGTATGTGTCAAAGTAACATCCACATGAATGGCAGGACCCAAGGTTTCCCAGCAGAACATTGCCCAAA
Source organism: Esox masquinongy (assembly GCA_016801175.1). Taxonomy (NCBI): domain Eukaryota; kingdom Metazoa; phylum Chordata; class Actinopteri; order Esociformes; family Esocidae; genus Esox; species Esox masquinongy. The sequence goes on from JACXGI010003933.1 coordinate 17,651, forward strand.
GCATCACACTGCCTCCGCTGGCTTGCCTTCTTTCAATAGTGCTTCCTGGTGCCATGTGTTCTCCAGGTAAGCGATGCACACGCACCCAGGCCATGTGAAAGAAAACGTGATTCATCAGACCAGGCCACCTTATTCCATTGCTTGTGGTCCAGTTCTGATGCTCACGTGCCCATTGTAGGCGCTTTCAGCAGTGGACAGGAGTCAGCATGGACACCCTGACTGGTGTGCAGCTACGCAGCCCCATACGCAACAAACTGCGATGCACTGTGTTTTCTGACACCTTTTTATCAGTACCAGCGTTAACGTTTTCAGCAATTTTATCTACAGTAGCTCATCTGTAAGATCAGGCCACCAGTAACTTTTGGCTTACATTGCAGACTGCAAAAATGGTTAGAAAGCTTGATAGGCTGCTGCTGTTTTACTTGACATTAAAAATAACTTGTTTTTAATCTTGGTGCTGAGCTAGTTTCTAACAGCTTAATTAGAAGGCATGACTAAAGTTCAAAACTATGAAGAGACCTTAGCCAAACTGCAGAAAAACACAAGATTAAATCACTGAGCCGTGAAATAGGCAGGAAGTTAGGGCAAACCCCGAAAATGTAGATCTATATTTGTTGGAACATCCAAATCACACCACTAAAATCATGGAACACTCTTTTAGGTCTCCCCTTTAGAATAAGACCATCCCCAACATTGTGTAATGGATGGTTGATATTTGAGAGTGGATACTACTTTGACCAGCGCAAATGTATGCCAGTTAGCTTATAGAAAAACACAGAGGAGGAAAAAGTCGAGGTCCTTTTCTCCAAGTGAATAAGGCTACAAAAACGGCGCGTCTTTGCAGGTCTCTCACGGGGGTTCTGATGGGGATAACGAGTTGATTTCAAAGCCAGTGCGTAGGTCCAAACCGAGAGGAGTTTTGGGAAAATACTATTGCTTAAATTATGAGTCTGGTGTTATGCCCTGCAGAGGCGGAGCTTTAATGGGTGAGATGGGTACGCGGCACCCATGGCAGACAATCACAGGGGCTCCTAAGAAGTTTATCTTATGGTTGAAACAAAAAACCAGGCAAGCCTAGTTCAGCCGGCCCGCAATAGAAAGTATTGTCCTCTTGAGATTCAAACCTGGGTCACCCACATGGAAGGCTGTGTCCCTAACCACTACACCACAGACCTGTACATCCGATGGGAGTCAGTTTAGTATAGTTGTGTCTATCCTGAACAAATCCTCTTTTGCCACTGGCCGTTTTAACAGCTCATTGGCCATTCATGAATGATATTGATACAGTTAAACTGACTAGAATAGTCATAGGAATTGAGCAATTGCTAGCGAGTCTGCCAAAGCTATTTCATTTCATGGCATAAGAACATTTTTTCTTTCATTCATGAATGACATTGATACAATAACAATATCAATAAAGGTAATAATATCAATAAAGGTGACGATAACTAACTTTTTCATCAAGTGAAACGACGAGAGAATTGTGGAAATAAAATTAATAAATGTTGTTGCTCTCAATAGATTCGAAGTTAGGTCTTCCACGTGAGAGGCACTGTCTTTAACCACTACGCCATGGCATTACACATTTCACCAGTCGCTAAACACAATTGAGCATTGTGTTAAACTGACTAACGTTTCTTATTAAGTTTACCTCCACCATAGCGTCTATGAACTGTTAGCTTTTGCCACTGGCCGTTTTAACATCTTATTAGCCAGTAATAGGCTTACTAGTATCTACTGACTTCCTAGGAATAATCATAAGAATTTAGCAATTGCTAGCAAGACTGAAGATGAACTTTTCCATGCCAGAAACAGTTGCAATATAACCGTATACAGTTTAAGTTAAGGCTTACTATAACGTAACTAATATATGTTGTAGCCAGCAAATGTGTTTGTCTATCCTGACCCAAAATGCATGCACGGATTTGTACTTCGAAAATCCACCAGAAACAGCCGCAATATAACCGTAAACTGTTTTATTTCAGGCTTACGATAAAGTAGATACTGAAGGTTTTAGCCAGCAAAGTTTTCGTCTATACGGAATAATTCATAATGCGTACTTCGCTTCGCCTGCGAGGAGATACAAACTCGGGACCTATAATTTACAAGTCCGCTTCTCTAACCACTATGCTGTTTAACAAGGGGTACTCAGTCAGTCAGTGACATTCGCTCTTCTTGGCTGGCTCCCCTTACGCGGTCAGGCAAAAATTATAGCAAGAATAGAAGAATATTGCAGAATAAAATTAGATTACGATTAATTTGATACATACTATTTAGTTGACACTGAAGTGATAAACATCTATATTTTTTATGATTCCATAATGCATTTGTATGATTGACCAATCTGTGACTTTGGGAGTGTAGCCAGCGTTGCCAGATGGGACAGTTTCCCCCCTAACTGGGCACTTTTTAATGACAGTGTACGGTTTTTATGTGGAGTCCAAGGTGATTGGGCCTATATTGTCAGTGAATCTGGCAACCCTGGGTATAACGTCGGATTTTGTCGGATTGTTTGCTAAGGATCTGAACAGTGGAAAATTAACAAAACATAAAAATGGAACGTCGATATGTCTGCCACTCAGAGGAAAGGAAAGCAATTCAAAAATTAATTAATTAAATTAAAATTAAAGCAATACATTAAATATAATGATATGTGCCCTTGAGAAACGTCTTTAGTAAAGTTGTTGAACAGCAGAAGCAAAAGAAAATGGACAGATCTGACGTTACAATGACAGGAGCAGCATCGCAGTTTATAGCTAAAGAGAATTACAGTTATGATCCAGGTCTAAAAGCAGCTAGCAGTGAAGCTTTGTAACTGAAGGTACGTTTTGTTGTAGCCTAATAACAAGCTTCTGTTCATCATGGTACGTGAAATGTACGTACAATTTTAGGAGAATAGTATAAAATATTCATATTATCTGCCTATCTTTTAGTTGGGAAATCAGGTAGCAAGACTTTTGTGATGGGGGTGGTTGTAGGGGGGTCTCTGCAGCTAAGGTTCGCATCCGTGGGAGGGAAAGCTAAGCTCCGCCACTGATGCCCTGGCACTGATATTAACCCATTTCAATGCAAGGACTCCTGGAACAGACCCGCAAAGATGCGCCGTTCTCGTAGCCTATTCACTGGGTGAAAATTAGGTTGCGTTTTTCCAAAAACTCCTCTCGGTTTTTTGATACCTTATTCATGTCACCTACGCATAAACGCACAAACGATGCATGCGCTTAAACTAGGAATAGTGGTTGGCAACAGGGGGACGTGCCAAGGGTCTAAAACAGCACTCACCATCTACACAGTCTGGTTCTATCTGCTGCTCTGGGCATGATCGCTATTTCTGACTGGTAGTCCCGCCCCCTCATTAGCTTAAGGACAAGGAAAAACAGAAATAAATAAATACAGAAATAAAAGAATAGCAAAATAAATAAATACAGAAATAAAATAAGGAAAAAAAATAAATACAGAAATAAATATATACAGAAATATAAGATTATGGAAATTAATATAAATATAAAAAATACAGAAATGAATGATTAAGGAATTAAATAAATAGGGAAATAATATTGATTAATACATTTATTATTATATTTTTATGTATAAATATTTATTTATTCATTTATTTCTAATTTTGGCAGGTTTGGTCCTCCATATTTGCATGTCCAATGTGAATTACCAAGTTCACAATTATGTGCATAATAATGACACCGATTACACTCGCCTTCCGTGTGTTTTTGACTTAAGTCTAAATTTGGAATGGTCACAGCAAATGAATGTTGAATGTCACAACAATTGAATGGCCAAGATGGCGGCGCGAGTACATCGTGAGGCTCAGCGTCTACACAGTTTTTGCAAATTAGCAATAATTGACTTAAGAGTTTCTAGTTTATTCACTCGGTACAGCCTAGCATACAGTACATATAGCCGACAAGAACTCCTGGATATTTGAACACAATGCACAGATAGAGTTTTTGGCAACCTCCAGCTTCCACCGGAGATTGTGAAGATGCCCCGGGAGATGCCAACTATATCGCCGACAGGAAGTGTACGTAGTCAGCGTCGACACCGTAAACAAAGACTTGGAAAGCGGTGTGGCCTCCGGGCTAGGCTAATGCTAACCCTCCATCAGCCTTCACTACCTAGCCTTTTCCTCGCTAACGTACAGTCACTGGTAAACAAAATGGACAAAATACAATTAAGAATCATCTCCCAAAAAAGGATGATGGATTGCAGAGTCATGATTTTCTCAGAAACGTGGCTACACAACAACATACCTGACAACATAGTTTTCAGATCTGACCGAATAGCGGAGGATTCCGGTAGGACCAGAGGAGGTGGCCTGTGCATTTATGCAAACAAAACAAGGTGTACACACACTAACATAACCGGGAGTCACTGCTCAACCAATCTGGAGTACCTGATGATTAAGTGCAGGCCTTTTTACTTGCCTCAGGCGTTTACATCTATTGTTGTTACTTCAATCTACATACCACCGGATGCTAATGCTAAACTAGCAATGGAAGAGCTGCAGGCTGCTATTTGCAAGCAGCAAACTGCCCAGCTGGATGGGGCCTTTATTGTAGCAGGCGATTTCAATCACTCAAATCTGAAAATGAATTTTCCCAAATTCCATCAAAATGTTTTCTGCCCCACCAGACGAGACAATACAATGTCCACCCAGCACATCACGGGTACCCAGCTCCCAACCATCGTAGACCTCCAGTGCAAGCGGTGTCTGCACAGGGCGCGCGGCATCACCAGGGACCCTTCACATCCATGCCACAAACTGTTTGCCCTCCTCCCATCAGGCAGGCAGTACAGGTCACTTCGTTCTCGCACCAGCAGGCTCAGGAACAGTTTCTTTCCATCTACTATAACGCTGCTGAACTCTGACCCATCACTAACCATACCCACCCTTCATACTACTGGACTCTGTTCACTGCCTTACAAAGTGTGATAAGGAAGTTTTCAGTTGTCTACAGGTCCGTGTCATTGCTGCTATTGCTGTATTTCATTTGCCCATGCCACCTTGCACCTTAAAATTGCCTTCACTGCATTTTGAGAACTGCCACTGTACTTGCATTTTCACTTGTTACGTACACGTCTACCTTGGGAACCTCATTGCTGCTATCCCTGCATTTCAGTTGCACATGCTACACTACTCCTTCAATTTGCCTTGATTGCAAATTCAGAATGCCACTGAGAACTGACACTTGTATCCGCACAATTATTCATCCCACTTGTACATACATTATACTTAATACTTATTACAAATTTTCTGCCCTCCTTTATTTGCCCTTCTGGTTAGACGCAAACTGCATTTCGTTGTACTGTACTTGTTCAATGAGAATAAAGTTGAATCTAATGTTCTTATTTAAATCTTAACATAAAATGTAATATTCACAAGTCACATCTAGCAAAAGCCAGTAGCTGTAAAGATTAATTTCCAGACATGCTGGATTAACTCTTTTATCAGCATGCCAGCAGACCAGGCTACAGTACAAAAACACAAGGCAAGAGAATAAACAATGTCACAAAACTAGGTCGAGGAATATCTAGGCAAAAGAGAATACTGACTAAATGCTCGGCAAGTTGAATTAACAAACAATACTTCATAACCAAGAAGCCCCACCCCAGGAAGTATATACCAACCTGAATCACCCACAACAGAACACAGGTGCGTATCAGTACTCCGGGGATGGGGGGCGTGGCCGATGGGATTGAGAAGCCCGGAACGAGGACATGACACCATGACACTAAAAAGAGTAAAACCTACTCAAATGACCTACTTTTTTAAATAACAGTGTTTAATAAATTTCATTGTGAGGTTTAAAGGACATGTACACATTTTATTTCAACAAAGAATGCAAAGTATCATTGAACTCAATGATGGAATGAGGAATGCCGGAGGAAGGAAGCAGGTGCCAGAGTTTGTATTTAATTAGCGATGGAGTTCCAAAAATAAAGTGTGGACAGTAAAAGCAAACAACAAGTACCACACGGAAAGATAAAACAACACACACAATACTGCTCATTGAGCGCAAAAAACAGAGCAATATAAGGGCACTGTGATTAGGGAGTGAATGGAGTCCAGGTGTGCGAGACAGGTATGAAGAGTTGCCAGGTCCAGTGGTTAGAAGACTGGCTTCGGTGAGCACCAGAGAGGGGGAGGAGTGGACATGACATGAACAAATTAATAGAAAATCCTCTCAGGATGAGACCTAACAGTCTAAAGCCTCCCAGTGACTACACCTATTCATACCTGGTGCTATCCTTTGTCCACTAGAATACACTGTAGTATCTAATTCTCATCATACCAATATAAGCGCAAACGAGAAAGGACAAGATCAGAGTGAAGGATGCATGGTAGAACCAGAAATAGACATGGCTGGAGTTAAGAGAATATTCATCCATGTCAATGCATTGTTGCATAGACATAGCAATACGTATGGGGCATAGTGTATGGTGTAAGCAAAATTACAAAGCTTCAGTGTTGACAAAGGAAACAATGAATTCTAAAAAGGTTGAATACAGAACAAAAAACAGAAGTAAAACAGGGTCAGTAAAAAAACTGTGTGCTGTCTAGGCCCAATCACTATTTAAATGTAGAATCCTGAGATTGGCTGTTACATCCAAATTGCATAATCATTTTCAATTATTGTTTGTGTGGCAGCTGTGATTAGGGTGTAGTAACTATCAGTGGGATGTGGACACCAGAACTCGTAACTTAATCTTGTCATTTTTGCCACACAGCAAAGGGAGCAAAATCAAAGACCTGTTTACATCTATAATATATGTCTCTGAGGTGGCCTCGGACAGGGCCCCACAGGCAGGAAATCAATCCACCCACATTGCCAAGCATCAACCAAAGGAACACCCACCAACCGCAACCACCCTGAAATGAGGGCCGAGTATTGCCAGCAGAGTTCAGCCCAATTGCACAATGTGCGCAACAGAGAGACAAAAACAAGCCAGTGACTCCACCCCCGAATGCCATTGGTCGGAAGGCATCCCAGTGGCGATGAGAGCCCACCTGGCAAGACAGCAAGGATGGACAGTATCAAGCCTTTCCGGTCACCTTCATACCCCTGGGCCAGACGATACTTAATCATAGACCATGCTAAAGACATGAGTCTCTAGTAGACACTTGAAAGTTTGCACTGAGTCTGCATTTCTAACCTTGATTGGCAAATCATTCCACAGTTGTGGAGCTCTATGAGAGAATGCCCTGCCTCCGGCTGTTTGTTTAGAAATTCTAGGTACTGGAGTCCTTTTTTGGGTTTCCTTCAGAGATGCACAGATGTGGCCCCTGATTAGCCTGGGTTGTTGTGGCTCTTGTCTGCAGTTTTTTTTTTTTTAAACTCTATTTCTCTAAACTCTCTTACCTATTCTTTGATGAGTAGCTTTTTAGTTAGTAACACTATATGATGGAACTCCCCCTTTTTACTTATGTTTTACTTGTTGTTTTTTGGCCAGGAACTAACTCGTCTTTGTACTCATACTCATGTGTCTCATTTGCTTAGTTCATGTATGATGTGGCACTTCTTTTATCATTGTGGGTTTTTTTTTTTAAATCTTTGTACACTATGGTCAGCTGGAAAAGGGTGGGGTATGGGGTTGGATATATTGTGTTCTGTTTTAAAAACTGGAAGACACAATAAAAAGACCTTTAAAATAAAGAAATTTTGGGTACAATTAGAAGGCCTGCATCTTGCGATCTAAGGTTACGTGTAGGTATGTATGGCTGGATCATTTCAGCGAGGTAGGTAGGAGCAAGTCCATGTATTGATTTATAGGTTAACAATAAAACCTTAAAATCAGCCCTAACGTCCTAAAACGAGCATTTCTGTTTTTCTTGAGTTTTAAAGCAAGACATTCTCTATCATCCTCTTCCTAATATCTGAAACGTATGCTTCCAAAGTAGCTAATTTTGGGGCTTCTCCATGCTTCATCGAAATATGCAACTGTGTGTCATCAGCATAACAGTGAAAATTGACATTGTGATTGCGGATGACATCACCCAGAGGCAGCATATATAGTGAGAACAATAATAAACAAAACTGAGCCTTGAGGAACGCCAAAACATACCTTTGACTTGTCGGAGGATATGCCATCCACACATACAAACTGATATCTTTCAGATAAATAAGATTTAAACCAGGCTAGAACATGCCACTTTCACTCCAATTTTCTGGAGGCTTGCTTGAGTGCTCTAGTATTGTCTGTGAACCAGGGAGCAAGTTTCTTGTTGCGTATTTCTTTAGTTTTTAGTGGTGCAACCACAATGAAGTCATTGTTTGCGGAAGAAGTGGGTTTCTTCTTTTAACAGTAAATGTAATAAGACAGTGATCCGATATTCCAGGATTATGTGGGAAAATGATTAGATCTACAATATCTATTTCTCGTGACAGGACTAAATCTAAGGTATGATTGTGGCAGTGTGTTGGACCCAAGACATTTTGGACAAAACCCATTGAGTCAATTATGGCTTCAAAGGCTTTTTGAAGAAAGTCATTGGACTTTTCCATATGAATATTGAAATTGCCAAAAATTAGAATACTATCTGCCATGACTACAAGGTTAGACAAGAATTCTGGAAACTCATTGAGGAACACTGTGTGGCCGGGGGGCCTGTACATAGTAGCTATGTAAAACGATTTATCAGCCTGGTTAACTTTCATGAGTAAAACTTCAAAAGAAAGAAAACCAGTGATGTGTTTAAGAGTAAATTTATATTCACAGTCATAAATATTAGCAACACCCCCTCCTTTTCGGGATGCACGGGGGATATGATCACTAGTATAGCCAGGAGGAGAGGCCTCATTTGGGGCAGTAAATTCATCAGGCTTTAGCCATGTTTCACACTAGCCAAAAACATCTAGTTTATGATCAGTGATTAATTACTGCAACTGCGTTTGGAGCAAGGGATCTAACATTCAGGAGTCCCATTTTGAGATACGAGGTAATACAGTCATTTTTACTTGTGACTGAGGTGGAGGAAGGCTTTAGCTTAATAAGGTTGATATTGTTAGCACTACCTTGTTTAACTTTTCTCAGCCTGGAACGAGTCACAGTCGCAATATGCATAACTATACTAACTACTCTCGCTATGCTATCGACTGACTCCACTATGCTAGCAGGCTGGCTAACAGCCTGTGGCCTGTCCTGCACCCTATCTCATGGTGAGGCTATAGGAGTGAGTCTCCTGTCAGTGTTCCTAGATAAAAGAAGAGCACCACACCAGCTAGGATGGAGTCCGTCGCTCTTCAGCAGATCAGGCTTGGCCCTATTTCTGGGAGAGTCCCAAAAAGAGAGCCAGTTATCTACCAACTCTACCTCCTGTAATGGGCAGAACTCCGTTTTCAGCCAGCAATTGAGTTGCGCAAGTCTGCTGTAGAACTCGTCACTACCCCTAGCTGGGAGGGGGCCAGAGACAATAACTCGATGCCGACATCTTTCTAGCTAGTTTACACGCTGATGCTATGTTCTGCTTTGTAACCTCTGACTGTTTCATCGTAACGTCGTTGGTGCCAATGTGAATAACAATATCTCTGTACTCTCTGTACTTACCAGTTTTAGACTTTGCTAGCACCAACCCCAGATTTGCGGCTACGTCGGTGGCTCTGCCCCTCCCATAAAGTGTACGATCGCCGGCTGATTCTGTAGTCTAATACTGCAGGTAATGGAATCACCGAAGACTAAAGCTTTCAGTTTTTCCGGGCCACCGGTAGAAAATGCCTGCCGATCATTCCCCTCCAAAGACGGCTCGGGCCTTGACTCCGACTCAGATTTAATTGGTTGGCGGCATTTCTTCCCAGTGACCAAGATAAAGTTCTTGCCCGGCTGCAGGAGCTGTGCTGGGGGGCTAACAATACTATCGTTGCTTCCTGGTGGCAGAGATGCTGTTTTTTTCGTTTCTACGCTAACATAATCCTTGCCTGACATTTGCGCCTGAAGCCGAACCTCTAACTCTGCTATCTTTACCTGAAGACGATAGTTCTCCTCCGTGTTGAAATTACAACAACTGCAATGATAAGGCATAATATTGGTACACTGAACAAAATTATAAACGCAACACTTTTGTTTTTGCCCCCATTCATCATGAGCTGAACTCAAAGATCTAAGACTTTCTCTATGTACACAAAAGGCCTATTTCTCTCAAATATTGTTCACAAATCTATCTAAATCTGTGTTAGTGAGCACTACTCCTTTGCCGAGTTAATCCATCCACCTCACAGGTGTGGCACATCAAGATGCTGATCAGACAGCATGAGTATTGCACAGGTGTGCCTTAGGCTGGCCACAATAAAAGGCCACTCGAAAATGTGCAGTTTCACTATATTGGGGGGGTCCGGGGGGGTCTGAAAACCAGTCAGTATCTGGTGTGACCACCATTTGCCTCACGCAGTGCAACACATCTCCTTCGCATAGAGTTGATCAGGTTGTTGATTGTGGCCTGTAGAATGTTGGTCCACTCCTCTTCAATGGCTGTGCGAAGTTGCTGGATATTGACAAGACCTGGAACTTTTACATTTACCTAGAACTTTTACATATCTTTTACATATTGTATCATTTCTAAAATGTATTTTTGAGTTTGTCCAATCATAGCATTACTTTCAGGAAGGAAGTAAATGATGATTAGCATACCAATGCACGGCGCTGCATGATAATATGAACACAATTGGAAAAGCGATGGACATATGACTAAGAAGGGGAAATATGCATAATTTCTCCTGCTCCGTTTAAGCTTTGGAGGACATGAGGTCTTGGCCCACACCTCTCGAGTGACAGCCTCGAAAGACTTGTTGCTGCCCTTGTCCAAAGTCCTCCTGGTTGTGTTGCAGATCAAGGCGAGACTAGACTAGACTCTGGACATAGCCCACATGCATTTGTTAATTATTACAACTTGTACTCTTAAAATGTTCACCCAGCACAGCCAGAAGAGGACTGGTCACCCCTCCAAGCCTGGTTCCTCACTAGGGTTCTTCCTAAATTGCGGCCCCCCTTAGGGAGTTTTTCCTAGCCACTGTGCTTCAACATTGTTGTTGCTTGCTCCTCAGGGATTCAGGCTGGATGTTTTGTAAAAGCACTTTGTGACAACTGCTGATGTCAAAAGGGCTTTATAAATAAATTTGATTGATTTAATTTGATTGACCATTACCCAGAGCAACACACATCTTCCACCGGTTTGCCGGTGTCTTCCCACAATGCATCCTGGCACCATCACCATCTTCCACTGCTCCACGGTCCAGTTCTGATGCTTGCATGCCCATTCTTGCATGGCCATATAATATCACAACTAACTAATTACCTGAACGTTAGTAGTTTTAAATGTTGTTAGATTATGTACAGATTATTATAGAAATTCTGAATTTCTCCGCTACCCTGCCCTTGTGCTTGTTATTTGAAAATACATATATTTTTGAAAATATATAAGTTAAAGGATAAGATTGCTATTTTTGAACCTGGGGCATATTTACAGACTATCTAGCGTGATTATCTAGCAAATAATAAAAATTTATTTATTTTTATTATTTGCAACTTTTCCTGAAGTCAACTTTGTGTATGTACACTAGCGTTCAAAAGTTTGGGGTCACTTAGACATTTCCTTGGATGTGAAAGAAAAGCAAAATTTTATGTCCTCTAAAATAACATCAAATTGTTCAGAAATACAGTGTAGATATTGCTGATGTTGTAAATGACTATTCTAGCTGGAAACTGCTGATTTTCAGTGGAATATCTACATTGGTGTACAGAGGTCCATTATCAGCAACCATAAATCCTGTGTTCCAATGGCACTTTGTGTGTGTTAATCCAAGTTCACCATTTTGAAAGGCTAGTTGATCATTAGAAATCCCATTTGCGATTAAAGAAGCAATAAAACTGGCCTTCTTTAGACTAGTTCATTATCTTCTGCATCAGCGTTTGTGGGTTTGATTACAGGCCCTTAATGGCCAGAAACAAAGAACATGCAAGAAATTGCCAAGAAACCGAAGATCTCATACAACGATGTGTATTACTCCCTTCAGAGAACAGCGCAAACTGGCTCTAACCAGAATAGAAAGAGGAGTGGGAGGCCCAGGTGCACAACTGAGCAAGGAGACAAATACATTAGAGTGTCTAGTTTGAGAAACAGACACCTCACAGGTCTTCAACTGGCAGCTTCATTTAATAGTACCCACAAAACTCCAGTGTCAACAATCAAAAGGCATCTCCGGGATGCTAGCCTTATAGGCAGCTTTCTTCCTCTGTCCAGTGTCTGTGTTCTTTTGGGTCGTCTTAATCTATTCTTTTTTTTTTAGACAGTCTGAGATATGGCTTTTTCTTTGCAAGACTACCAAAGGTCAGCATCCCGGAGTTGTCTCTTCACTGCTGATATTGAGTGAACCCAAACTTTTGAACGGTAGTGTACAGACTAGCGGAACATTATGTATTTCTATATCACCTTTCTATTGGCTATTTGATCAGTCCCTTTTTATGATTGGCGTATCCAGATCATGGGTATTGCGCAATTTATAGTGGAAAAAAGGCTAAAAAACAAAAACCTTCATGGCGTCGCACAACTACGGAAGGACCGCAATTGTGAACTTAGTTCTCTACTTAAGAATTCATGTCAAGAGTTTCTTTGCAGTCTCTGCGTAGACTTTCTTGAAATATTCAATGGACTTTTGGAGTCGAAGGGAGATGTTCCATTGGGGAAAAAGGTGAGTGTAACGAATTGTGTGTTAGAGGAGTTGCTGCTACCGAATATAGAGAACAGTCCATGTGGATGGTTTGAATATCTGTATGTCTACGAGTTGTTTTCCTCTTTTTTCCAAAGTCATGTAGAAGGGGAATGATGTCAGGATTTCATGTTGAACGCCGATTATGGCATTCCTTTTTTAATATAGCCCACTGACGATAATCAGGGACAAGGCTTGTTCTCAACAACGGCACCGTATCAGTGAAAAACGTGTTGCTTCTCTTAGTGGAAAAGGATGACAAAGAACAGGACATGGGAACAGAACAGTTACAAATCTGTGCAGAACTTGTACATCAGATCATTGACTTTATTGTAAATTAATACTATACAAAGGTTGCCACAACCTTGGTCTGCACAGACAAATCACTCTCAGAACAGTTTCAGCTGGGCCTAAATCCTACCCGTGCTAAAAGGGGTTAAGTGATCTGGAGGAAAAGCTGGTAGCATGGAGGCCAGCAAAACTACAGCTGAAGGCATTGTGACTCAGAGGTACGGATGTCATTCTCAGTCCGAACCCTGTCACGACCGGGCTGGGCCTTAACACTAGAACCGCAAGGCCTTTTTTACCCCCATTAACCGCCAAAGCCGAACGCCGTTTGGCGTCATTAGCATACGAATCGTCCCTATTAGCATGGACATTCTCTGCAGCATCACCATCAGTTCATCTACTGGGTCATTATCAAACTATATAGAAGTCTAAAAAATAATGAATTATAGAATTTCTTTGTTTTAAATAGTTAATGAATTTGAAAAATACAAGAATGTCTTTTATATTGCAGGTTTTATCATACGGAAAAAAAAAACTAAAAAAGAATACATAGAACGATTATTTCTAAAACACAGGCTATAGTATTTATTTGTTTATTAGGCCCTACAAATGTAATGAAAATTACACAACATTTAAATTATTCAAAGAAAAATTCATTAGAATTTAGTTTTCATTTTGATCTCATTTTGATGATGTAAAGGGTAAAATAAGAGACATTATCGACTAGTTTGCGACAATCAAAGGATATATGCATGAATAGCCTACATAGGCCTAAAGCGCGGTTACTTGATAAACACGATAAATTTAGAAGAATGAATAACACATAGGCAACAGCCTATTCGTAGAAATAAAAATGATAGTTGATTAAATTAATTTTATTTGTAAATTCGATTACAGAGTAAAATAATGGAATTTGGAATTTTGTTTTGTAAGTAATTATTTAGCCCAATGTATTTGTAGAATATTAATCTTCAGTAAAGTAAGCAGAGAAAATTCAAAGAGAGACGATCTGTGTATGCGATTTAGTTTCTCTTTCCCTTCTAAAATAAAAACAGTAACTTGTAATACCTTTGTTGAATTGGTATTTGGTGACTCATAAACACGATCCTTGGTATTTCGTTTAGTGAATAATTATTTAGCATAATACATTTGTAGATTTACATTTGATGAATTAGCCTAAACAATAAGCTGAAACTCCTATTGAAAAATATTAAGGTGTGATAAGTAGCCAATATCATTCATATTTTGTTTCAGTAATAGCCTAATTAAGTTTTTGAATGGTCATGGAAAACTATTGTTTAATTTGTAAGTACATTCAAATTCAACTTAGGTCTGATCATTCATCTGGGAGTAACACGTATTCATTCATTGACGTAATGCATTCAGTGAGGGGTGATTAGCACCTTGGTACCATTTGGGTACCAGCGCTAAGTGGCGTGGGCTGTTGGCAGATTAAGTCAGAAAACAGGGTAAAAAAAAGAAGATAAATAGTCTCTAAATAGTTTTCTGTTTGTCAGTTTAGAATTCTGACAGCGGATCAATGTAATATACGCATATTTAGGAAATGTCATGGAAGGGTGTAGCTTCCAAAACGCCAATTGGCGTAGGCATTTAGCGGTTTCTAGTGTTAAATCTGGGCCCTAAATACTGATAATGTAGTTGGGCTGGGCTTGCGACAGTGATTTAAAAAAATATATAAACACAATAGGCTAAATAATATTACATACTAGCGCTTTCTCCATTAGCTGCAAGGAGGGCATGCAGTTAGTGCAGCCAGAATTCCCAACAGTGCCACTGTGATGTTGAATGTGAAGCAAAATACAAAACAAGAGAAGAATCAGTCAGGAAGGATAAGGAGGGCAATTGATGTGGCAAACATTTGCAAAACCATTCCCTTTTTGGGGGTTGTCTTGCTTTTGCCTCTCCAGTGCACATGTTGTCACCTTCATTTGCACCAAAACAGGAGACATTGATTCACAATCGCTTAAGCTTCCTAATTGGATAGATGGATATCCATGAAGTTTAACTGACTTGGTGGAATACTGTGATGATTACATGTCCCCTTCATTTTTTGAGCAGTGTATTTAGAAGCATGAATAACTCATACATTTGTGGAATAATACGTTTTTTACTATATCATGGGCTAATAATAAAGTTAAGATACAGACGTTGTGTAACACAGCAAGGTAAGCACTGGGTGTAAATCAAGGTAATAATCATTACAATACGAAATAGAACCATGAATTAATTTTGGTCATACTTGGAAATTGTAATCAAGTGTTACATACTTGGCCAGCTCACCAGAAAGCAGCACACACACTGCCGTCTGGATCTCTCTGGAGGTGATGGTAATTACTAACTACAACTAAGAATATTAAAAATGTCTTATTATTAATATAATGGTTATTATTATAATTCAAATAACAGGCTTACAATAATGAGATAAAAAAAAGCAGTATGATGCATTGTGCATATTAGGCTATGCATCTCAGCTGGTGCCATAGTTGTTACAATATTAATATTTTTATAGATGTTTCGGAAAGTGAAAACAACCCAATAATATGAATAGGAAATAATACAGAAATAAATCTATGCATCTGTTCTATCTAAATAAAATGAACATTATTAGGCTACAGGACAGGTCTTGAGGATCACAGAGTAAATTCAAAACAGGCCATAGGACGATGTGATATACGTGCATTCAAATAGTCTAAATAATAAATCTTAACAGAATACTAAAAATAAGCAACATATTCATAAAGCCCAGTGTGACAAGGTGGGAAGGTTCAGGCGCAGAGTCACCTCTGGACAGTCCCAATCGGACCCGACACGGCGATCCCATACGGAAAATAAATATATTTTTGCAATGCAAAATGCATGTAGAATGTGTGATTAATATATGTTGAATACATTTAACTTTATTCAAAATACATTTCAGGTATGAAAATGTATTTCACCTTTTATTCTGAATTGTATTTAAAAATGTATCAATACATTTAACTTCTATTCAAATTACATTTCAGGCATCAAAATATATTTCACCTTTTATTCTGAAATATATGTTGAAATGTATAAATTAATTTATACATTACAAAACAATTAAAATATATTACAAAACAACTAATGTTCACAGTCCAAAATGACATTCATGTAAGACATGTTATATTTTATCACTTCACAGCAGACTTGAAAATTATTATACCTTTGTTTCAACAAGGGATACAAACTCAGACCAAAATCTGTTTTACAGCTAAACACAGGTGTTCCCTTAGAGGCCTCAGGTTTTAGTGGATATTGGGCCTGGCAAGGACTGTGGGGTCCCTTAGGTGTAACCCAGGGACAGGGTTTTTGCTGAAATCAATATTATATTACAGCCAATAATAGGACCAGATTTTCTAAACAAATGCAGCGCACTTGTCTTCACACAGCGAATATACAAACAACACTTTCAAAATGTTCATCATTAGTGACGCATTGATGACATCACTTTTAGGTGTTGAATTATATATATATTTATATACATTTACAAAATGCATTTCATCTTGCACTCACCAATATACTCTAACGTACTGTAGCAACCTTGGTAAGGCCACAACTCACCCCTCTGATAGAGATATCCCTGTTTGGAGCAGCAGTCAGCATGCATGACTTGGAAGCCAAAAATCATGGGTTTGAGATATGGTCTGCCAAATGCCATTGTACATTTTTATAAATATGTTAAATGTATTCAAAAATATATTTAGCATGTATTTTCTAATACATTTTCTAATGCATCTACAACATTTTTTGACATTTTATATGCATTTGGCAATATATTTGTAAATGTATCCTAATGTCTTAATTACATTTCCTTAAATACATTAATTGGCCAATTTTTGGTTATTTTTAAATGTATCCCAAAAATGTTTTAAAAAATATATTTAAAATTTATATATTTTCCATATGGGACACTCTGTCCCCACACAAGCCTCCAAACAAATGAGGAACAGAGTCGCACTTTTCAGTTCAATGGCAGAGCCATGCTTTACTTTACAAACCACAAATGAACAGGTTAAAAGGTATTAAACATTCACCAGAAACTTTATTTACTTCTAATTAAATGCAAATACACAGCATCAGGGCAATTTCCGTAACCCAAAGGATGACAAAGCAAACCCAGGGGAACCCGCAACATGGTGACTGGGGGAACACGCACACTCACACATGGCTGCCAGTGGAGCTAGTAATGGTGGAGGTCACTTCTACCACACCGCGTGCAGTGAGCCCACACTAATCCTGACTACTGTCCCGCCCGGAGCTCCCCACTAAAATCAAATAAATAAACAATTTCTTTGCGTAAAATGCTAAAAAAACTGAGTGCAATGATGTGCAAATAATTAATCCCTATATTTAATTGAAAAAAGTACAAAAAACAACATAAAATGTTGAAACTGAGAAACATTATTGCTTTCGGAAAAATGCATGCCCATTTTGAATTTGATGCCAGCAACACGTTGAAAAAAATGCTGGGACAGGGGCATGTTTACCACTGTGTTGAATCACCTCTTGTTTTAACAATACTCTGTAAGCGTCTAGGAAGTGAGTAGACCAATTGCTGTAGTTTTGAAAATGAAATGTTTTCCCGTTCTTGCTTGATGTAGGATTTCATCTGCTCAACAGTTTGGGGTCTCCTTTGTCGTCTGTTTCGTTTCATTATGTGCCAAATATTTTCAATGGGTGACAGGTCTGGATTGCAGGCAGGCCAGTTTAGCACCTGGACTCTTTTACTGGAGAGCCATGCTGTTGTTATACGTGCAGAATGTGGTTTAGCATTCTCTTGCTGAAATAAGCAAGGCCTTCCCTGAAAAAGACGTTGTCTGGATGGCAGCATACGTTGCTCCAAAACCTGTATATATTGTTCAGCATTAATGGTGACTTCACAGATGTACAAGTCACCCATGCCATGTGCACTAATGCACCCCCATACCACCACGGATGCTGGCTTTTGAGCTGTGCGCTGATAAGAAGCCGGATGGTCTCTCTCTTTAGCCCGGAGGACGCGACGTCCATGATTCCCAAAATTAATTTCTAATTTTGATTCGTCAGACCACAGGCCAGTTTTCCATTCGCCTCATTCCATCTTAAATGAGCTCGGGCCCAGAGAAGACGGCGGCGTTTGTGTATCTTGTTTTTATTTTGTTTCTTCTTTGCATGGTAGAGTTTTAACTTGCATTTGTGGATTCAGCGATGTACTGTGTTCACAGACAATGGTTTTTGGTAGATTTCCTGAGCCCATGCAGTGATGTCCACTACAGAATTGTGTCAGTTTTTAATGCAGTGCACCTGAGGGCCCAAAGACTACAGCCATGTAATATTGGTTTTCGGCCTTGTCCCTTGCGTACAGAGATTCCTCCAGATTCTCTGAATCTTTTAATGATTTTATGTACCGTAGAAGAAGAGATCCCCAAACCCTTTGCAATTTTACGTTAAGAAACGTTATTCTTATATTGTTGCACTCTTTGCCTTCGCAATCTTTTGCAGTGGTGAACCCTTCCCTATTTTTACTTCTGAAAGACTCATCTTTTCTGGG
Source organism: Esox masquinongy (assembly GCA_016801175.1). NCBI lineage: Eukaryota > Metazoa > Chordata > Actinopteri > Esociformes > Esocidae > Esox > Esox masquinongy. The sequence goes on from JACXGI010003933.1 coordinate 36,221, forward strand.
TTGCTCTTTTTATAACCAGTCATGTTACTAACCTGTTGTCAATTAACCTAATTAGTTGTGCAATGTTCCACCAGTATTTTTTTTTTTTTAGCATTACAACTTTTCCAGTCTTTTGTAGCCCGTCCGAGGTTTTTTAACTGTGTTGCTGGCATCAAATTCAAAATGGGCATATATTTTTCAAGAAACAATAACATTGCTCAGTTTCAACATTTGATATTTTGTCTTTGTACAATTTTCTATTGAATAAAGTGTTTGAATGATTTGCACATCATTGCATTCTGTTTTTCTTCACATTTTGCACAGCATCCCTTTATTGGAAACGGGGTTGTGCAACAAACTAACTAAATAAAATGCAGCGGTATAGCCCGACTCCTCACCCTGGTTCCTTCTGATTCCGACCATCTAGTCTGGATACTGGAACCCAGAAGGTGCAAACAAACCAAGACACCGACCTTCCTCCCGCACCCTGAACAGAGGCCTCTCTAATTACCAAGCGCCCACACCTGATATACCGCGGGAGCTTCCTGCCCACCAACCGGGCTACAAGATGTCTCCTGAAAAGGACGTTCCTATCCTTAAAGGGACAGTACTAACCGTCACACCAGCAAACTTAATTATTTAAATGTAGTTTCAATTTATTTTTAATTCCGGGGCTCCACTGTTGCTCTGTAAATATTTAATTTTGTCGTTATGCACCCACTGCAACGTCATTATCTTTCTTTTTGTAATTGGGTTTTATGTCGGGCCAGGCTAAATGATTTTCTCTGACATCGGACCAGGCCTGGGCCCGGGCCTCAGCTGAGCATGCTTGGGTCAGACTGGGTTCGAATTTTCCGGCATGAAGAAATCTTTCAGTTAGCATACATTCTGCGTTTTAAATATATCGCTAATCTATACTATATAGAATATATTGGCTATATTTTAATATTTCCACTTTTATTGAGTCAGTTGTTTGTACAGTGTCATGGAAACCCCTGCGAGAGGTTGTGTGTTCTGTAGTCTTCCAGGGATTCTTGTGGACCCTGTACACAACTGAGGATCGCAGCCCAATCAGTCACAGTGGGGTAAGCAGTCTTGATTTTCTCCAGGGGAACAGTAAGTTGAGTTTGGTACTCCCCCTCCGCAGACCAGAGAAGGTCCGCAATGAACCCCTCCTGGACGTCTGCCCAGCATAGTTTCATCCTGGAATGCGTGATGTGTGCGAATCTCTGCTTCCGACGGCTTGTACAGGCGCATCAACTTGGTCATGTGAATCCCAAACTCAGCTGAGTCCTTGGTGTGATCTGGCACCTCATTAGCAAAGTCCTTCAGTTCATCCTGTCTCCAAGTCTTTTAGATGCTGACCTCAGGAATCCATTCATTATGGCCAGCCTCTCCTTGGGCTGGCCGTGTCTGTGGGTTAGGGAAAGCCAATAAAGGAGCCAGAAGGAAAGCCTGGTCAGGGTCGCCTGAGTGTCCGGATCTGGTAGTCATGGGAGCTGGTTCAGGAGAAGGAATGAAGGCGGTGTGGGAAGAGGGAATGGAGGCAGACAGAGGGTTGAACTCTGTAGGGGGATTGCAAGGTTTTCTAGCTTTGGGTAGAAGAGTGGCAGGGGTGGCGCCTGGGTTGGAGATAGAGACGAGCCCGGTGTTGATACAGGAGCTGCGGGGATTGGAATACAGTATTGAGGTGGAATGTCACACTCATCATCTTCTCTATTCCTATTCCTTTTCTTCAATTTCTAGTCACCTTCTGTCACACTATCCTTTACCTTTATCTTCTAACTCCCACTCTCAGTCTATCGCTCAGCCTCTCTCCCCCACTTAACCATAGCTATCCCACTTTATCTTTCTTTCCTTTCTTACTCTTTTCAAACTCTTCTAACTTTCTTCTACATTCTTCTAACTTAGCTTCTTTAAATGTTCCCTTTAATGGAATATCAGATACTTTGTGCCACAATATCACTTCTCCTGAGACATCCGTGCTCCACTTATCCACCATTATCTTTACTGGTCCGATCAGTGGATCTGGGAGGCAGGCGTTGTTCTTACTACTGCCAGTCCCCATGGTGTATACAATCCCTCGTCAATTGTACTCTAAACAGATAACACACAAAATAAAGGTTTTAGTTCATGAGGGAGACATCTAATCCACATCAAATCCATACAGTTGGATTTGTTGCTCTTCTCTCTATTTTTATTTCTTTTGTAATTAGGTGTGCTTGCCAAAGGCAAAGCACATCGATAGATTTCTCCCATACTTGTTCTTCTAATTTGGTGTGCTTGCCAATGGCAGTGCACATATATAGACTTCCCCCATACTTCTCCATCTTCTTCTTATTAGGTGTGCTTGCCAAAGGCAAAGCACAACTATAGGTTTCTCCCATACTTCTTATTATAATGTGCGCTTGCCAAAGGCAAAGCACAACTATAGGTTTCTCCCATACTTCTTATTAGGTGTGCTTGCCAAAGGCAAAACACAACTATAGGTTTCTCCTATACTTCTTCTCATTAACTATTAGGCTAGATTTCTCCCATACTTCTTCTTATTGCTCCAGCTCCAGTTTAGGCTATCCCCAGTTCATATAATGAAACCTTTATTGATTTTACAAACGTTAATTAGTGTAATTAGCGTTAATTAACTATTAAGCTGTATCTTTTAAACAGTTCGAGCTACAGACATGAAACCAACTTTATATCAACAGTTAAGCTATCCCCACTTTAAATTATGAAACCTTCATCGATTTTATATATACCAATTAGCGCAATTAGCGTTAATTAACTATTAGGCTGTATGTTATGAACCGTTCATGCTACTGATACGCAACAAAGTCTGTTTCAGAAGTTTAAGGTATCCCCACTGCACATTATGAAACGGTTATCGATTTTACGTATGCTAATTAGCGTAATTAACGTTAATTAACTATTAGGCTGTATCTTTAAAATAGTTGAAGCTACAGATAAGAAACCAACTTTGTTTCACCTGTTTAGGCCATTCCTACTTTAAATTATGAAACGTTTATCGATTTTACGTATGGCAATTAGCGTAATTAGCGTTAATTAACTACTAGGCTGTATCTTTTGAACCGGTCGAGCTACAGACACAAAATTACTCTCTTTCAAAAGTTTAGACTATTCCCTGTTTATATGACTGAACATTGAACATTTGAACATTTATTGATTTTACAGGTGCTAATTAGCAAAATTTGAGTAATTAGTGTTAATGAACTATTAGGCTGAATCTTTTGAACCGTTCAAGCTACAGACATGAAACCTACTTTGTTTCACACGTTTAGGCAATACCCACTGCAATTTATCAAATGGTACTTGATTTTCCATATGCTAATTAGCGTAATTAGCATAATTAGTGTTGATTAACTATTAGGCTGTATCTTTACCTATGCTGATTAGCATATTCAGCATTAATTTGTTATTAGGCTGTATTTTTTGAACCGTTCGAGCTACAGACACAAAACTGACTAATTCAAAAGTTTAGAATATCCCCAGTTCATATAATGAAACCTTTATTGATTTTACGTATGCTAATTGGCGAACTTACAGTTAATTAACTATTAGGCTGTATCTTTTGAACCGTTCGTGCTACAGACATGAAACCAACTTTGTTTCACAAGTTTAAGCTATCCCCATTGCAAATAAAGAAACGGTTAGCGATTTTACATATGCTAATTTGCGTTATTAGTTTATATTAACTACTAGGCTGTATATTTTGAACCGTTCGAGCCACAGACATACGAAACCAACTTTGTTACACCGGTTTAGGCTATCCCTACTTCAAATTAGGAAACGTTTATCGATTTTACATATGCTAATTTATATAATTATCTTTAATTACGTATTTAGCGTAATTAGCATAAATTAACAATTTTACTATATCATTGAAACCGTTCGAGCTACAGATATGAAACCAACTTTGTTGCACCAGTTTAGCTATCCCCTGTTCATAGAAAGACGTTATTTCATTTTAGGTATGCCAATTAGCGTAATTGGCATTAATTCGCTATTAGGCTGTACCTTTTAAACCATTCAATCTACAGACACAAAACCAACTTTGTTTCACACGTTTATGCTATCCCCACTGCAAATTATGAAACGGTTATTGATTTTAAGTATGGTAATTAGCATAATTAGTGTTAATTAACTACTGGGCTGTATATTTTGAACTGTTCGAGCGACAGACAAGAAAGCTGTCATTGGTAACACTTATGAGCTTTAACTATGTCATGTATGCTAATTTATGCTAATTACCCTTACCAACAGTATCTCATGAACCTTAAAAAATACAGTCTCCAAAACTTTCAATAGGTAAACACTATTTCACACCATAAACACTTTTAAAACAGCTAGCAAGCACACCAGATATTCTTCAGGAAATGTACTTGTCTAGTTAGGTGTGCTTGCCAAAGGCAAAGCACAACTATATGTTTCTCCCATACTTCTTATTATTATGTGTGCTTGCCAAAGGCAAATCACAACTATAGGTTTCTCCCATACTTCTTTTTCTTCTTATTATTCCTCCACCTCTACAGCCTAAACGGTAAAAGCTATAAACACGAAACCAACTCCCAAAGTCCCAAATGCTCAAACTCTTGTTGCTTCAGCATATCTTTTTGATAGCTATTATACTTTTTATACTATATAAATATTTAAATATTATTTAAATATATTATTTATATAGTATAAAATAATATATAGTATAAAATGTATTCATATTTTATAGTATAAAATGTATTTCAGTGGGAAAAAAAAAGTGTCCATAGACTTGAATGGTAAAAAAGTCAAAAAGTCTAGAAGCATCTCCTCCTACATTTTTTAAGCTATCAAGTCCAAACCAACGCCAAGATGTTCAGTCTGGCCCAACTTGAGTTGCTTGTATTCAGATTTTTGATACTCTATTTACTTTTGTAATTATAAACATTCAAATATTGCATAAATTAACATGCGTTTCAATGAGAACCTAGTCAAAAATTCTAGATGCATCTCCTCCTACATTTTTTAAGTTATCAATTCCAAACCAATGCCAAGATGTTCAGTCTGGCCCAACTTGAGTTGCTTGTATTCAGGTTTTTGATATTTTTGATGCTATGTTTACTTTTGTAATTATAAACATTCAAATATTGCATAAATTAACATGTGTTTCAATGAAGACCTAGTCAAAATATCTAGACCAGGGTTGGGCAACCTGGATGGGGGTGGGGGCCACAGATATTATGTACTGATCATCAGGGGGCCGCAGATAACTTGGAATAACATCAGGGGGCCACAGTCATCAGGGGGCAGCAGATTAACTTATTAACAAATACATTAAAGGTAAACTAGGTCTGATGCTAGTTCACGTATATCTGGGCAATTTTAAAATATTGAACATATAAGACATCACAACAGCTTTCATATAACAGTAATTTCAGGGTCTATGTGTAAACATGCAAAAAATGATTTCAGGTCTATTTCATGTTTTGTTTCCAGCATAGATTTTGTTGGTTCCAATACTAACTTTACAACAAATTTAAGGTCAAACAGGATAAAAAAAATATATATATTTTTTACAATCGTTTTTGATTTTTTTTTTTTACTGGTTTCTAAATTCATCCGAGGGCCGGAAAAAGAGGGTGTGGGGGCCGCATGCGGCCTGCGGGCCACCAGTTGCCCAGGCCTGATCTAGACGCATCTCCTCCTACCACATTTAAGATATCAAGTCCAAACCAACGCTAAGATGTTCAGACTAGCCCAACTTGAGTTGCTTATATTCAGATTTTTTTTACTATGTTTACTTCTGTAATTATTAACATTCAAAGCATGGATAAATTAACATGTATTTCAATGAGAGCCAAAGTAATACAGAGGTTTAAATTCAAAATGTTCATGCTTTACGGCCAATCAACATTTGATAACAACTTAAAAGTTTTGAGGCTATCCTAAATAAGATTTCTATTACATGTTTATAAACAATTGACTGTATAATTGCTAATTTACATTGTTAGGATATAACTGAGAATGACTCTTGAAACGTTTGTGCTACAGACACGAAACAAACTGTGTTTCACACGTTTAGGCTATGTCCAGTTCATATGATGAAATGTTTATTGATTTTACAGATGCTAATTAGTGGCAATTAGCATAATTAGTGTTAATTAAGTAAATTAACTATTAGGCTGCATCTTTTGAACCATTTGAGCTACATACACGAAACCACTTTGTTTCACCAGTTTAGGCTATGCCAACTTCATATGATGAAACAATTATTAATTTTACAGATGCTAAATTGCATAACTAGTGTAAATGAATTTCTAGGCTGCATCTTTACTTATGGTGATTAGCAAATTCATCATTAATTTGCTGTAAGGCTGTATCTTTTGAACCATTTGAGCTACAGACACAAAACTGACTTTGTACACCAGTTTAAGCTATCCCTACTTCAAATTAGGAAATGTTTATCTATTTTACATATGCTAATTTGCATAATTAGCATTCATTAGCAATTAGGCTGTATCTTTTGAACCGTTCAAGCTAACAGACATGACACCAACTTTGTTTAGGCCATCTCAACAACAAATTAGCAAACGTTAATTAAATTCACGCATACTAATTGTGTGTTAAATAATTACTAGGCTGTATCTTTTGAATTGTTCGAGCTACAGACATGAAAACTGATTCTCATTCAAAAGTTTAGATTAGTCCCAGTTCATATAATGACACGTTTATTGATTTTACGTATGCTAGTTAGTATAATTAGTGTGAATTAACTATTACACTATCTTTTGAACCGATCGAGCTATGGACACGAAACGAACTTTGTTTCACACATTTTATGAAACAGTACTTGATTTTACATATGCTAATTAGTATAATTAGTGTTAATTAACTATTAGACTATCTTTACCTATGCTGATTAGCGTATTCAGCATTAATTGGTTATTAGGTTGTATCTTTTGAACCGTCCGAGCTACAGGCACAAAACTGACTCTCATTCACATGTTTAGACTATCCCCAGTTCATATAATGAAAACTTTATTGATTTTACGTATGCTAATTAGCATAATTACAGTTAATTAACTATTAGGCTGTATCTTCTGAACCGTGTATCTTTTGAATTGTTCATGCTACGGACACAAAAACTGATTCTCTATCAAAAGTTTAGACTAGTCCCAGTTCATATAATGACACGTTTATTGATTTTACCTATGCTAGTTAGCGTAATTAGCGTGAATTAACTACTACGCTATCTTTTGAACCGTTCGAGCTATAGACACGAAACCAACTGTGTTTCACCACTTTCAACTATCCTTACTTCAAATTAGGAAACATTTATCGATTTTACTTATGCTAATTAGCGTAATTTCAGTTAAGTATCTACTAGGCTGTAAATTTTGAACCCTTCGGGCTACAGACACGAAACCAACATTGTTTCACTAGTTTAGGCTATCCCTACAACAAATTATTAAATGTTTATCGATTTTTCGCATGCATATTAGCATTAACTACTGGGCTGTATCTTTTGAACTTTGAGCTACAGACACGATACCAACTTTGTTTCACTAGTTAAGCTATCCACACTTAAAATTATTAAATGTTTATCAGGTTGATGTATGCTAATTAACGTAATTAGTGTTAATTAACTATTAGGCTGTATCTTTTGAACCCAAAACCAACTTTGTTCCACACGTTCAAGCTATCCCCAATGCAAATTATGAAACAGTTATCGATTTTACGTGTGCTAATTAGCGTAATTTGCGTTAATTATCTATTAGACTGCATCTTTTGAACAATTAGAGCTACAGACACGAGACCTGTCATGAGTAAAACTTTTATGAACATTAACTGTCATGTATTCTAATTTATGCTAATTACCCTCAGAAACAGTATCTCTTGAACCTTAAAATATACCAATTCCAAACCTTTTGATAGGTGAACACTATTTTGAACCATAAATACTTTTTTAACAGCAAGCACACCTTATTTTCTTTGGGAAATGTACTTTATTATTATTTTTTTTCATTTTGTTTCATTATCTTTCAAATATATATTTATGCCATGTCATGGAAATTCTCGTCTATACATGCATTTTATATTCATCCTCGTTGAATTACCGTTTCCCAAAACTGTTTACTGTAAAGCCTGTTTCGCGAGGGGCCACACGGGCCTGAACATGGTTCTTTATGTTCGGGATGCCATATCAGTCTCACCCTTTTGTTCTTTATTTTCGGGATGGCGTATCAGTCTCACACTTTATTAGCCATCCCATCCTTGTCGCCAAATTGTCTTGGAAATCACTAAATGGGACTATTTTCACAAAGCTTTATTCAAGATTTGCAAACCTGGAGTAGTTAACAACACTCTCAGCAGAGTCAGGTCAAGAGCTCCACATTAAAGGTTGAGCTCAGGTCTATATACATTCAGTGAAGTCCACTATGCCCACCTCCCATGCATGTTTAGAGGTCTATATACATTCAGTACAGGTGCATGCTGTTGCGAACCTTGGCAACAACATAAGATGTCTACAGGCCTTAAGAAGTTAGCCAAAGCTATACCTATCTGCTCTATGTACATCCTGTACAAGTGAGCAGAGCCGAAAAACACAATGTCATTACTAAATTACTTGATTATACTTAGAATAAGCAATATGATTTCATTGTACTGTAAGTAGTATATCCAGGATGGCTTCTGTCACTTTTGGATGACTGATTGACAGTAGGCGGGACTTCCAGTTTGGGGGCAGGACTTCTGGTTAGGTAGGTGAAAAGTATTTACTATGACCCGTCAAACCCTGGTGCTTACGTGGGTAGAGAGGGTTTGAAAAGAGTGTACTTGGAGAAAACCGGGGAGATCCTCAGAAATGGCATGGCAAATGATTGGCTATTGTCCCAGGATACATACACGCTACACAGGCCTGTAGCTATAAATTTTCAAAGAAATAGAGTTATTGTTCATGATATAAATTCACAGTTTCAACTGGATTTGGTCGACATGAGTGCTTACAGTGCAGGAAACGATAACATGAAATTTATGTTAACATGTATAGATGTATTAAGTAAATGCGCCTGGGTTCGTGTGCTGAGCAATAAAAGTGCTATCGAGTTAAAGTGGGCATTTGAAGACCTGTTAAAAGAAGGAAGAACCCCCCAAAAAGTTGAGAGGGGCGTTTACCAAGGGTTGCGAAAAAGGGTACACAGATGAATATTTTACAATAACGGAATGCATTCCTAGGCTGCCTCTTGTATATAGAATAAAAGATTACAATGGTGATGTGATCGTCGAGACCTTTTATGAACAGGAATTATTGAAAATAATCGTGGCTAAGGATAAAACTTTTAAAGTGAAAGCAGTTCTGGATAAGAAAGTACAGAGAAGAAAGAAAATGAGCCTTGTGAAATGGCTTGGTCGGTCTGAGAAATTCAACAGTTGAATAGCATCGGAGCAAGTCCTTGACCTACAAACAGGATAAAAACACTGGGATATGCTGGACCGAGTCATTTACAGCGACTGCGATCAGCATGGGTGACGGAGGTTTCTACATAACGCTCCCCAGTAACTCGTCGAGACATGTCTATCCAAACATTTCGAGTTTGAGTTATACCACAAAATTTGCCTAACGTATAGATTTGAAAGGTGATTTGGAAGTGTCTTTGATAGAATTCCAATACCCACATACGTGGAAGACATTTACATGGGGTGAAAACGCATTTGACCTACAAGACTCGATTACAGATTACTTATTACAATGGCATGGGTAAACTAGTAGCGGAGATCAACCTTTATATAAAACTGCATGGCGTATGGGTGGGTTATGATGAATTTAAAAATAGATTGTTTCTAAAATGCAAGCCCCATTTTAGTTAAAAATTTAGTGCAAAGTTGGAACAGATATTAGGCTTAAAACCAGGCAAATGGTGGTGCGCCCCATTCCCCGCAGATATTCTGGCAGGGTTTTAAGCCTAATATAACACCCTATACATCTACACAGATATAATTGATTATCAAAGAGTTGGGGACAGCAATGTCCCGCTGTTGAGAACAGTACATATTACAGGGGGAAAAAATGAAGTTGTCACAGTGACGTACGACAAGCCACACTACGTACCTCTTAGCAAGAGCCAGTTTGATGAGATCTGTATTGAAGTAAAATCTGATCAGAATCAGTTGGTTTCATTCGTTCTGGGAAAGGGGATTGCAAAATTACATTTCAGACCAGTCAAACAATCTTTTAGACTATAAGATGCAGCCTCAGAAACTCTACGATGATCCTCAAGGGTATATTGAATACTGTACAGTGCAGGCTGGTAAAGGTTTACCGGGTTACCATGGGAGTGCAGCAATGTACGGGGCGGGTCTAGGGGCCCTTTTCCGTGGGCTTTTCCGTATGGCTATACCTTTGTTGAAGCATGGTTTCTCAATCGCAAAAACACATTTCAAAAATGCAGCGAGGAATATATTAGGGGAAGTCATCAGCAATGTCATGGCTCGTCAAACAAAACAGCAGGATGGATCTGGATTGATGGTTATGACGTGAGGTGTTAGAAAGAGACCGCCTGGTAGGAGGAGCCTACCAAAGAGTAAGAAACGCAAGATTGTGACAAAAGCAAGAGCTGGTGTTAAAAGAAAACATACCACTCGGAGGACCCTCAAAGGCAACAATGCAAGACTGATCAAAAACATTTTTTAAAGATGGCACTCTTACACTATATGTCTGGAGAATGTATGAAAACCAAGTTGGATTTATTCACAGTCCCCTTCACACAGACATCTATTGAGACAAATACATACGTTGAAATACCAACCCTATCAGCAATATCAGACGCAGCCCCTCTGAGGTTCTTTATTGCTGGAAATGGTGAGGATTACATTGATCTGAACAATACTTTGCTGTACGTAAGTGTAAAAGTCACAAAACTGGACGGAACTAATATTGATGCCGGAGCACGTGTTGGTGTTATCAATTACCCGATAGCCACCCTATTTTCACAAGTGGACGTCTCCTTGGGTGATCGTTTAATTAGTCAGAGTAGCAACACATACCTCTACAGAGCTGTTATAGAGAGCATTCTGAATTATGGAAGTGATACTTTAAAGTGATACTTTTAAAGAATTTTCAGCCGGATTGTTTTTCAAGGACACCACAGGCCACATGGATGTTACGGTACCTGCAGTAGATAACAAAGGACTTCTGAAAAGGGCTGCCTATTCAGCGAGTAGTACAACATTCAAAATGATCAGCCCTGTTCATAGCGATATCTCCTTTCAAGAGAAACTCATGTTAAACGGTGTGGACATAAAGGTTAGGATGATACGCTGTAAAGATGAGTTCTGTCTTATGGGGGTAGGGGATGTGTGTTATCATCTGCACATAGTTTCAGCATCACTCTTTGTCAAGAAAGTGACTGTATCACCAGCTGTAAAACTTGGACATGCTCAAGGGCTACTTTCAACCAATGCAAAGTACCAGATTGAAAGGGTGTGTATGAAGACTTTTAGTTTACCTGCAGGGAGTCGTGTTTGTAACCAGGAAAACCTATTTTTAGGACCCCTACCAAAACGCATTGTTGTTGGATTGGTGGACAATGACAGTTTTAAAGGAAGTTATGCAAAAAATCAATTTAATTTCAAACATAATAATTTGGAGATTATGCCTATGTATGTGGACGGTCAACAATTGCCTAGCAAACCATTCCAACCAGATTACACATCGGGATCAGCAGTGCGTGAATTTTACCAATTGGTCCTAGCTTCAGGAAAACACCTAAAGGACCAAGCCATGGCTATTGACCGGTCTGACTTCTTACACGGCTATTCTCTTTATGCATTGAACTGTGCACCGGATGAGGAATGTGGTCAACACCTATCCCTGATTAAGTCTGGGAATGTCCGACTTGAGATGAGGTTTAGTCAAGCACTACCCCGCACGATTAATTTGGTTGTTTATTACATTTTTTACTCCATTATTGAAGTGTCCAACCGAAGGCAAGTGTTGGTCGACTACTATTCAGAAACATTACCCAAACAGATGAGAAATGAATACCGCTGAGTTGACTGGCGTGGTGAACCAATTTTCATCTAGGACTCATTTCTATGGTGTGCTGGCATGCGACCAAGTACCCAGTGGACCTGTCCGAAATGTAGCATCAATGATGATTGTTAATACGCACCCATCTAATAACCCCGGAGAACATTGGCTGGCTATTTACATCACAGACAACGGTGTCGGAAGGTTTTATATCAGTTTTGGAAAATCCCCAGATTTTATGTATTTTCCTAAGTCGATCAACGCTTTTCTGCAAACCTGTGAGAGTGTGGAATACAGCTCAAAACAAGTCCAGGATGTGATTTCGACCCCTTATGGACAACATTGTATGGACAACATGAAATGACAAGAGGTCTGAGTTACAAAGATGTTATGTCTTTTTATTCTGATGATTTATGAAAAAATGATATGTTAGTCTCCAAGTTTGTATCTAAGATGTATCAGAGTAAGTGTGATAGACAAAGGTTTAATTGTATACAGCATGCTCAATCTTGAGAATCATTTAATTTGTGTCATGGTTGTTAAAGAAAGACAGTTAAAAGTATATATTTTGCCTGTTTTATTATTCAAAAATAAAGGCAACTGTAAGACAACATTTAAGTTTACATAGTATTATTCATACAACAAATAGTCAAGGCAAAAACATAGACAATGAATCACAAATGCTTAAAAAACTAACATAAAATGGCAGCCATTTTGTGGGGTCTGTGGTAGGGGGTACAAAGGCTTTGGTTGATTGATAACCAGTTGTGGGGGGAGTGGTACTGTAAATAGGTCCCGGGGGTGTGGCTAAATAATCCAGTGTGTCGCCAGGCGTTTGTTTATACAAATTGATTTTACGCTTTACAAGCTCATTTGGAATAGTTGTAAAAGGCATGTTGAGCCATGCCATGGCCTCTTAGAACTCCCCTCACCCCAAAGGCCTTCTAGCGTCAGCAATTTTGTTGGTTGCTGTCACACTTTTAACCAGATCCAACAGGTGCGAACCCTTGATTATCTCTCCTTTGAAAATGAATTCACGGTTTGAAGTCCATGAAGTCAAATCTTTAGACCTGAGCATTCTATTTAGAATATATTCAATATTTTTCTTACTCCTCACAGGTACATTGTCCAAAATTTAATCAACAAGGTTAACATTTCGATCAGCAGTTTGATTAGTCTCAGTCATGTTTACTACATCAGCCCCAGTCTCAGACCCAGGTAGACTTAAAGTCAGTGTATTTGTGTCAAGCTCACCTTGTCTAACAACAGTCAAGAATCTTTGTAAAATGGCAGAGTATCTTTTAGCTTTTTCATGTAAATCCATATCAGGCTTCATCAGTATATTGCGTATCAATGAGTCCAAATCATTTTCAACAGATTGTCTTACATCGGTGCTAGTCGTTTTGGATTCTCGCAGTTTTTCTAACTAATGTTGCATCACCAGAAACATTTTCTGAGCATGATCCATGTAGTTTAACCGTGTCTTGATGCAATTAGACTGGTTAGGAATGGAACGCTTCATAACGGTAGTAGAAAACCTCCAGATTGGTTGATGGTTTTTCTTTGAGACTGAAGTGTTCTTTCTAGACATGTATATAATGTTGGCTTTTTGTCTCTTTACTTTAAGCAGCTGCGATTCTGTCAAAAGGTATATTACCGTGCCTTAGATTAAGAGCAATTTCACAGAGTGATAGAATGAGGTCTGTGGAAGCGGTTTCTAAAATAACTTTTCGTTGACTCGGCGGTGCCTTAAACAGCATCTTCAAAAGTGGTAGATTTCTACGAATGCGTTTAGACATGGTCAAACTTTCTTAGGAATGTACACAACAGGCCAACCCCCGGAAAACAATCCTGTTCTCAGACGGTAGTCTTCTGGTGTTGTACCCTTAAAGTCTGTAAGTAAATAACCAAAGGGTGGGTGTGTTGCATCTTTAAAACTCTCCATGGAGAACCGAGAAAGGCCGAGGTATATTTGTCTTCCTAAAATACTAATCTGCTGATTGTTGTGTGGGTTTTTAAACACGATGAGAATTTGTGTACAAGTAAATAGTTCTACTAGATTTGCCTTTAACAAACATGTTTTGGACAAGGGATACGGCACTCAGGTTATGGTGGTTTGAATATTGTGTGAAAACTCTCCATCTCCGTACTCTCTGACGCACTTTTCATTAAATTGTCAATAATTAAAAGGCATTTTTTCTGAATCGGTAACAGATTGTCATCACACAGTGATATTGGTAGACCTTGTATAAAAGTAATCTCCCTCACCGTCAACATTTCGTCATACAGCGGTTACCAACATGAATACACCCAGATGATATTCTGAATTTCTTTGGAGAAAACAAAATCAGCATTATCCAGCAACATCTTCACAAAATACGTTTTACCCAAGTTACTGGGCCCGTTAATGATGCAGCTGAATGGGTGTTGTAGTTGTGGGTCAAATCCGCTATCCATCCTAGAATGTGATTTAGTACCCGTAAGGCCTTGTGCTGTAATCGGGGAGCAGTACATTCTTGTTGTACACAACTCTGAAGCGCTTGGACACTACTCTGTTTTTCAATGTGAAGGCTCTTTTATCTCTAGCAATTGTCTACATTAGCAAGGACGTGATCAGCACCACCTTCACCTCGTACAAAGTTATCAACCAGTCTTGTTAACGTCTCCAAATTCACAATACCCGAGTTGTAGCTGTTGAGTGTAATGCATTTTGCTTTGAGACAGGTCAGACCTTTAACGGTTTTGTAACCATATGTCTTTGGGCCACCGCTAACAAATTGTGCAATGCTGTCACCATCTGGTAACTTATCGGTCAAGTCCCCCAAGAACGGGCCTAGAGGGGGCACCCAATCCCTGTGTCGTGTGACAAAGATCACTGAATCAGTGTCTGTGTAGAGCACACGTCTATCCAACTTCTCCAAGAGTGAATACAACTTGAGTCTAGCATAAGCTGTTGTGAAAGCAGCAATAAAAATATTGCTGTTACATGGTTTGATTGGTGTCTTTTGTGTAACGCCACTGTACCATTGAATCTGTGTCTGAGATGAAAGATAAATGACCCAAATTCTATTTCACTGGAGAAAAGATAGTGGCTAACCTCCTCCGGCTCTGTAATTAACATTGTGTTCATAAGGTTAGTCTGCTCTTAGTTACCCATCTTCCCCCAAAGACTATTCAATGCCAATTTAGCTAAAGATTGCCTAGCATTTTTTACAACGTTTTCCTTGTCAAGCTGCACACCCTCCTTTTCATGATTCACGAATATACTGTTCTTTAGCATCATTGTCAACCACTGATGGTGGGAAGCCGCTAGCTTCCTGCTTGTGCTTCAGGAATGTTCTCATGTAATCCGCAAAAAGATTATCTGATGTCCTGGTGAAATCCCGGACTTCGAATATTTCCACAATGCGATAACCTTTCTCAACAGCCTTAACCAGCTCAATAGAAACCCACGTGCCAGTTAGAGCTCTTTCTGAATCAGTGTGTGAACAATCAGTCACCCAGTTTTCAGACCCTGCACATAATCTACACAAGGTTAAAAACAGCTTACCGTCAACCGTGTGCGGTAAAACGGGGTGATAAAGGCCTTTCGGCGGACACACTGTAGCCCTAACAATACCAAAGTAGGTGTCTATCGGTTTGAAATCTCGAAAGATTATGTTTGGTTCGTGATGCCATAGAAATGGTTGTCATGTAAGTACATAAAGACAGTTCTAGGATGTTGGTCCTCGCTGTTTTGAAACTTAGTAAAACCCCCATCGCGGGCTCGGTGAAAGACAACAATTTTACACCCTTCATTGGTTCAAACCGGACGATATCTGTGAATGTCACACAAGCATCTAACACTAAACCAGCATTTGTATGTAGCTCACAACCACTAGCCACGGCCTCATCATACATGTACTGTGGGTTCAACATACCCATCAAACAAATTGAAAAGCACGTAGAGTCATTATTCAACACCACATATATATATGCCTTCTTTTTTTGTGATAATCTTATCTAGCAATAGTGTTTGAGCCTTACGGCGCGCGCCCCATCATCCCTCACGGTTGTTGACAACTTCCAACACTAGCTCTAGTGATTCATCAACCAAAAGCTCTGCATTACTCTGCATAACACTTGCAAGTAACCCCCCAAACGTGTGTTCATTATATTCATCAGCTCTTATGGTCACATGAACCAAGGAGATCAGAGATTCACCAAACAGTTCTATCAGTAGGCGGTCAGCTGGGGCCTTGTACAAAGTCTGAAGCTCTAACAATCAAAGTATCCAAACCTTCCATAACGCGTGCGTAAAACGCACCAAAATCATCAACTTCGCCCATATTTTAGAAATTTACAGAATGTCGTAATTCAACATTGTCAAATTGGTTATGTTGTGTCACTCTAATATCACCATCACAGGTCTGTGTTAAAGATCTGTACCTTTCAAAATTAGCCAGGTTGTTGTAATGAGTATGCGTCAGAGAGCTCGGAGGAGAGTTAACAAGATCATCCAAAAAATGTGGGTTACTAATCTCGGTTAACAAACCTTGCATCTGTGGATTAATGTCTGTATCGCTGTGCAACAATGTATTAACTTGCTCATGTTTAATCTGTAGATTATCAGATTCACAGTTTTGTACCTCTTGATGGGGTGACCCTGGTGCCGACATGCGGGGTCTTTTCGCTGTACTGTGAGTATTATCTATGGCGGTATCGCTGTGTGCACTTGTTAGGTACGGTCTGTTGGATATGTGTTGAGGTTGATGGTTGTTCAGTGTCTGGTCTGTTGTTAGCACTCTCTCTTGCCATTTCTCTAACTTAACGTGTAAATAATGATCCACTTACAGGTTAAAATACTATTCTAACTCAAACATACATTTACATACATCACAGTTTTGATGAGTTGACTGTAAAGATGTATTACCTTCAGCTTTCAAGCATTGTGAAATGGGGGTAACTATGGAACAAAAAACTCTGACGCTGTAGAGCCACAAGGTAGGGGGTTCCGTAACTGAAGCCATTATGGTGTTGTAGTGGTCTCAAACATTACCCCGCTCCACATTGTTGGTTGATGTATAGAAAACAAAGATTCAGCTATATGCAGATTGTCGTAATGGTAATAACATTTTAGAACACCAATGAAAATGTCTGTGAATGTTTACACTTACACAAGAATCATCGGTTCACGACGTTGCGTAAAATCACAATCGCGCAGTCCATCTGACACCAATGTTAGTTACTTGGTCTGAAATGAAAACAGTGCGGGTTAACAGAAGACCAAGCGTATACAGGTATTTAAAGCTGATGATTACTAAATGTTAAAAGACTACTTACCAAGGTCTGAAGGTCCAAAAAGGTGTTTTACAAACAAGGCTGTGTTGAATTCCACTCATCCTTAAACCACAGATATAAAACAAACAATATACAAGACAGATAAAAGCTTAAAGTTTGGATTGCTCCATCATTTTCATTATGAACTTCTTTTATACATTCTCAAAAAGTTCAAATGTGTCATTTGTTAGCTTTTATAACTGCAACACAATTCAAAACAACTATTTCAAATAAAAGAACTTGTACTTACTATGTAAACGGCTTACACAGCGCTCGAAACGGCAGATGTCTTCTGTGGCAGCCGCAGATTTAATGACAACACAATCGCTACGCCTCCAAAAGGTTACGCCTCTTAACTTTGTCATTGGATACACGTCACCGTTCATCACGTTAGAACTACAACGGTAACAATAATTAAAATCATGATACGGTCGGATGAAGCTAAACTAGTTCAGGTATTTGTTGACATTTGATACTTCCGGTCTGGTAGAAATGCCGTTCTCGTTAGTTATCGCGTCTTAACCGCGACATCGCGCCATTTCATTTTATCTATTAAGGACAAATTCATCCGCTTACATACACCAGCCAGCGTTTATCTTATTTTTCAAAAAAACATTTAACACACATAATGTGTCCAAAATACAGCATACAAAAATCGGAATTCATTTCATGCTTCAAAACCCGGAAGTCATGCGTCCCCACACACGCACACACAGACAGGTATTTACTAACTAACAAACACCACAGTTCGTAAGCATCGTTGCCTATTAAAACAATTCTAACAATTTATAGACAACATTCTCGCATTAACCCCGTTGTACAATTTGATAAGACGTATTTACAAACGTTTTGTTTACCAGAAATAACATATCTTATGCTGTTAACAAATCAGCGTTGTTCATGCAAATTTAAACTCCACCTTCTTGATACGTTTGTAACTTTTTGCCATATAATGCAACTCAGAGGTTAATGCTGACCTAAAATACCCATTCAGATTTCACAAATAATCATTGATCATACATACACATGTACCAAAGTCGTCAGTTTTATTTTTAACACTATGTTTAACCCAACTATAGCACAATCAACCTTGCCATAATGCCTGCTCGACCCAGGTTTGATGATCCTTTTGGATACTGATGTCACCCACACGATGTATGTATTAAGTAGTACTATGGTGGTTTACAGACCTTGTGTAAATCGCGGCATGTTTATCAACCTGAATGTATTGCATTTTGTGCTAAGGATTATTTCCTATATTTGTGGACCATTATAATGGGCGGATCTGATCTTAAGACCCATTTCATGTTAACATAATAAATGGGCAGAAACTCTCCAAAATCGTAAGTCCCGAACACCGCTTTATATCTTACACAAGAAATTCTGTGTTTGTTAAAATGGCACAAACTTATGTTACACAAGCACTGTAAAACGTGAAAGGTACCACCCATTGGTTATAGGTCATCTGTTGTACACACTTAGAACTTGTGGTAACATTGATTGCCTGAGGGATAAAACATTCCAGAACCCTGGCGCCCTTTTGTTGAACAGCAAACATCACACTACATATTGTAACATCTTATGCCTTGGGAGTATAACATTCCTGAACACTGGCGCCTTATTGTTAAACATCGGACTTATCGTAACATCGAATGTCTGGTGAATTTAACATCCCCAGAACCCTGGAGCCCTATTGTGAAACATCAAAGCCACCATAAATTACATACCACACACACCCCATACCATATTTCACCCCCGGACATGCATACGTCATACAGGAAGCACCACCCCTAACATGCGTCACACAGGAAGCACCACGCCGGAACACGTCATCCTGGAAGTCCCACCCCGGAACATACGTCACACCGGAAGTTCCACCCCTGCATACGTCACACAGGAAGTCCCGCCCACAAACCTTCCAAAAGTGACAGAAGACGTCCTGGATATACTACTACTGTGGAATAACAAAATTTCTACCACATTAGTAGCCCATTAGTGCTTGGGGGAGCGTCAACCATTTTGATATAATTATTAAATAGTACCAGCAAAACATCAGTCACAATGTCAGCAGTGAAGAAGTGACTTCGGGCTTTCTAAGCAAATTTGCAAAGAAAAAGGCACATCTCAGACTGTCCAATTCAAAGAAAAAAGTGTGCAACAACTATATAGGGAAGAAGCGGTATTCTGTCCATAATGGAGTGGCCACCACAGTCAGAGGGCAGTGCAGTAATATTACCCCGGGTCAGGTAGAGGTGCATGACCAATCACAATATGAGAACAATTATTTTATTTTTTGGCCTGAGTAGATTAGCCAAGAGCGCGACATACTGTAACCTACATTATCTATCTGTAAACCATCCATATTCACAATATTTTAACTCTGAATCTTTTTTATTTCTTTATTTTTTAATGCATGCACATGTACACACACGCACCTCACACAGACACACTCCTGCAACCAAACCCAAAACCATCATGGACAATGCCGACCACAACCCGAAACAAACACACCAGGCAGCGAATCGGCGGCATGCCAGACCCAAGGGGTCTGCACGAACAAGCCTTCACCTTAGCTCCCTCTGCCATCACAGGCCTACAAATTAGTGCTCCTTCTCATCACTACACCTCATTAAATTCATTGTCCTCTCCATTCACTGTATTCTTTACACTGTACTTGTGTTTGTTTGTACCTACATATTTATATATGATTTGGCCAGATGGATGGCTGTGCCTGTATTTGGTTGTCCCGGTTTCAAAGGTGGGACCTTAACCGTCTTTGGCTAACCAGCCCTCTTCAGTGGCC
Organism: Esox masquinongy; assembly: GCA_016801175.1. Lineage (NCBI taxonomy): Eukaryota > Metazoa > Chordata > Actinopteri > Esociformes > Esocidae > Esox > Esox masquinongy. The sequence goes on from JACXGI010003933.1 coordinate 56,338, forward strand.
ACATTCCAGCCCTGTATAAGTGACTGTAGGAGGAGGTACCATTTTCACTGGCCACATTCCCAGTCCTCTATTCCACATTCCCAGTCCTCACAACTGTGTGCAAACGTTTGAGCACAGTTGTGCTCAAAAGTTTGCATACCCTTGGAGAATTGATCATGTATGTACCATTTGTAAAGAAAACATGAGTGAGCAGGCAAAACACATCTTTTATTTCTTATGAGATTCATATTCAACTGTAGGTCATAACAGTATAGCACAATCATAAAAGAAACATTACAACAAAGACAAAAATGAACTGACCCCTGTTCAAAAGTCTGCAGACCCTTAGTTCTTAATACTGTGTATTGCCCCCTTTAGCATCAATGACAGAGTGCAGTCCTTTGTAATAGCTGTCTATGAGGCCCCGAATTCATGCGGGTGGTATAGCTGCCCATTCGTCTTGGCTAAATGTCTCCAGGTCATGCAAAGTCTTTGGTGGTCTTGCATGAACCGCACGTTTGAGATCTCCCCAGAGTGGCTCGATGATATTAAGGTCAGGAGACTGTGATGGCCACTCCAGAACCTTCACCCTTTTCTGCTGTAACCACTGGAGGGACAACTTGGCCTTGTGCTTAGGGTCATTGTCGTGCTGGAAAGTCCAAGAGCGTTCCATGCGCAGCTTTCGTGCAGAAGAATGCAAAGTGTCTTTGAGGTGCTAGGATAAATAAGAAGAGGCTTAGAGAAATTCACACTGGGTTTCATCTTGTAGAGAAATTAGGTTAAATAACAGTTATGTTATTTGAGCTTCAAGATGGTGTGAAATGTTTTGATTGGCAATAAGGTATTTAATAATTTGTGTTAAACAAAAGTGAATTTGATTGTAGTTCAGAGACAAAACAATCAGATGTAATTATATATCAACTGAGATCTGGTTAGATGAACCGAGAATTGTTTATGAACTACTCTTTGAGAGTAATACTTCAACATAAGCAAACTATCTTAACAGATGATGAGTATTTGGAACAGAAATAGGAAATTGTGTTCTTCTGTTCTTGTAGGTTTTGTTATTTGTTGGTTGTTAAACCAACTATAGAAAAGAGTGAAATTGTTATTTTTCTACACTAGCAGAACAGAAGCACCAGAAATGTTAGTGTTTCCACTATACTGTTAAACTGTTAAACAAAAGTGAATTTGATTGTAGTTCCGAGACAAAACAATCAGATGTAATTATATATCAACTGAGATCTGGTTAGATGAACCGAGAATTGTTTATGAACTACTCTTTGAGAGTAATACTTCAACATAAGCAAACTATTTTAACAGATGATGAGTAATTGGAACAGTAATAGGAAATTGTGTTCTTCTGTTCTTGTAGGTTTTGTTATTTGTTGGTTGTTAAACCAACTATAGAAAAGAGTGAAATTGTTATTTTTCTACACTAGCAGAACAGAAGCACCAGAAATGTTAGTGTTTCCACTATACTCTTACTGTTTACAACTGTTCTAATCTATTTAGGCAACGGAAGCAGAAAGACATTGGATATACAGGTATACAAGTTTGTTAAATGTTTGGTAGGACTGTTCTAATGCATTTACAAGAAGCAACAAACTAAGGTAATGGACATATTTCAGATTGTGTACTGTGCAGTTGCAAATAATCTTCTCAAGGAGAATTCACTGACAGGTGCAGGACACTTGAAAGCGATTCAGCGATAAAAGACTGGTTGGAGGCCAGGGACTGAGTTTGGCTTAAAGGACCATTGTGAGTTGGGCTGAGATAAGATCGATCTCACTCACACAC
>JACXGI010003934.1:0-36172 GCA_016801175.1 Esox masquinongy
TTAAATCCATTTCACAGATACCGGAGAGCCATTCCTTGTTGGCCAATCACAGATGATGTTTACAACACACAAATGGATGCTCGCAAGTAATACAAGGGTTCCCAAGGTTTTTTTCCATCTTGACCTTCATACTGAAGACTTGAGACTAGTGCACAATATTACTGCAGAGAAATACTTTGACTTTCAAAATAGTATCTAGATATTCAGCACAGCAAGCATTCAGACAAGCATTAATTCCTGCCTCCCCCCAACACTGGATCCCTACCAATTTGCCTACCAGTCGAACAGGTCTACAGAGGACGCCATCCCCACAGCTTTACACTCCGCCCTAACCCACCTGGACAAAACCAACACCTATGTGAAAATGCTATTCATTGACTTCAGCTCAGCATTCAACACAGTCATCCCCTCTAGGCTGGTCAACAAACTCCATGACTTGGAGATCAGCCCCTCTCTCTGCAACTGGACTTCGGACTTCCTAACCAACAGACCCCAGTCTGTCAGGTTAGACAACTTCACCTCCTCCACGCTGATCCTGAACACTGGTGTTCCACAAGGCTGTGTGCTGAGCCCTCTCCTGTACTCCCTCTTCACCCACGACTGCGTTCCTGTACACAGTTTCAACACCATCGTCAAATTCACAGACGACACCACGGCCTGATCAGTGACAATGAAGAGTCAGCCTACAGGGAGGAGGTCAAGCGCCTGGCAGCATGGTACACTGACAACAACCTGGCCCTCAATGCAAAGAAAGCCAGGGAGCTCATTGTGAATTACAGAAAGTCTAAAGGCTGCAGTCACGCCCCATCAATGGCACTGAGGTGGAGCGTGTCCAGCTTCAAATTCCTGGGTGTCCACATCTCCGAGGACCTCTCCTGGACCCTCAACACCTCAGCCCTGGTCCAAAAGGCGCAGCAGCACCTGTACATTTATTGAGGAGGCTGAAGAAAGCCTGGCTGTCCTGCCAGATACTTGTGACCTTTTACCACTGCACAATCAAGAGCATTCTGACATACTGCGCCACAATGTGGTTTAGCCGTTGCTCCATAGTCAAGCGGAAGACTCTACAATGGGTGGTGAAAACCGCCCAGCACATCACTGGTACCCAGCTTCCTGCCATCACAAACCTCCAGCGCAAGCGGTATCTGCGTAGGGTGCGCGGGATCATCAGGGACACTTCACATCCATGCCACAAACTGTTTGCCCCCCTACCATCAGGCAGGTGGTATAGGTCTCTTCGTTCCTGCACCAGCAGGCTCAGGAACAGTTTCTTTCCATCTACTGTATCCCTGCTGAAATCTGTGCCAAATCACTAACCATACCCAACCACCCACCACTTAGTACTGTCTCTCAGGGTCCTTGTTGCACTACTCCCTTGTACTACTGGACTTTGCAAAGTGCAAAGCCTTGCAAAGTCTGATAAGTAAGTTTTCAGTTGTTACATGTACGTGTCTACCTCGGGAACCTCATTGCTGCTATTCCTGCATTTCAGTTGCACATACTCAGTTGCACATACTCACCTCCAAGTTGCTCGATTGCACAGTCCGAATTGCCATTTGCCTCATCGCACAACTATTCACTTCCCACTTGTACATAGATTATACCTAATATTTGAAAATTTTGTGCCCCCCCTTTTGCCTTCATTGCTCATTTAGAATTGCTATTTGCACTGTATTTGCCTTCATTCCACATTTATACATTCCACTTGTAAAATACACTACCTAATACCAGTACATTTCCTGCACTCTTCTATTTGCACTTCTGGTTAGATTCTAACTGCACTCGTACTGTTCAATGACAATAAAGTTGAATCTAATCTAATGGATGCCTTGTTCCATTCAGAGGACGCTGTCCCTTGTACAGTATATGCCAAACAAGCCTGCAAAATATGGGCAGCAGATCAAGCTATGCATGGAATATGCAAGTTTCCACTGGGAAGACACCCGGCGAAGTGCCTGAGAAAAATCAGGGGATGCGGGTGGTGCTGGATATGAGTGAAGGACTGCAAGGTCACAACATCGTGTGACAACTTCTTCACATCCTACCGCCTTGGTGTTGAACTACAGAAGAGAGAGCTAACCATGGTTGGAACAATCAGACAAAACAAACCCAAACCTACCAGTGAGCTTGTGAAAATGTATGGCAGAACTGTGCATTCCTCCAAATTTGCTTTCTCTGAAAATGCAACCGTTGTTTCATACTGCCCAATGAAGAACAAGAATGTTCTTTTAATGAGCACAATGCACAAAGATACATCGCTGAGTGCAAGAGAGGACATCAAGTTACAAATCAAACTGGACTACCATTCCACCAAAGGAGTTGACAATTTGGATAAAGTCATAGCAACATACACTGTAAAACCCGATAAGTTCATTTACTTGTATTACTTGTATGAATGAATGAACGCATGGTATAAGTCCTTTTATCCATATATATTGTCATATGGTCATTTTTCTATGGAAAATCAATTCAGAAACTCTTTATGGATGAAATAACCAAATGGGAAAGTTGGTGTTTGGTTAATTCAACACACTAAATACCTTACAAATTCAAGGTACATCACATATTGATGCTAAAATCATGTAAAAATAAATTTGCCTTTATCAGTTATGCTCATTGATTACCCACAATAAAGACATAACACACCTAGAAATAACAAAGAATGTATAGCAAAATGTTTTCCATACTGTTTTACACATCCATACAAACCATTCCTCAAATTTTAAGTTGAACAGTAATACTCTCAAAACACTATGAAATGTTTTTTTTTTTTAAATAAACAAACATTGCTGTATGGTGTGACTGTACATATGAAAAGTCTTTCAAGTAAAGGAGCAACTTTGTTTATAGAGTGAGATCACTCCACTGCCAAAAGTTCATTTTTAAAGCTCAACACCCTGGGCCTCAACTTCCCATCCTCCAAGCCCATCAAGACTTTCTGGGTGAAGTCAAATGTATTCGTCAAGTCTTTTGGGTAACTCAGATGCAGGGCATACATCAGTGCAAAAAGCATGACAAGAGCGTCAGCCAATGTGGGAAATTGATAACTATGTTACCCTCAAGCACAACAGCAATCCCCTCTGGGCAGAAGAACGTGGCATCTGTTGAATTGCCAGTGATAAAGAGGAGCCCAACCGGTATTTCATCGATGTTTGGTTCATCAGACTGTGCCACCTGAAGACAAGAACAGAGAACTGTTATGCATTACCCTAGATTGCCTAAGCTATCTCCAATAGCAGTTTGCTGAAAATGCATCAGTCACATAGCAGAAGACAATCAAAGAGAACCATCAACAACTATTAATCACATTCCATAAATGTGATTTGTTTCACAGGTGTCAATCAATTTGAACTGTAAAATAAAACTGATGTTTATCTTCTAGGACAAATGTGTATTGTGATAAAGATCAACCTGACATTTGGTATTTTTACTATTGTTGCTTCAAGTGCAGCAGTTCAGCATTATGCAAGAAATAGTGGTCTGAGATGTATTTAATGTTTTCCATCACAGTAAGAAGAAAATCCGGTTTATTTTGATGAAGTTATACATTTAACTAAATGAAAACTGGTGTATTTAAACCTACAGCCTTTGTGACAACAGGAAGTCAGTGAGATATAAACATTTTATATCATCTGCTGCTCAGACCTCATTCAGGTTATTGCTACATGTCTGGCATCTGGTATTTTGCCATTCATACTTGATTGATTTTGACTTTTTAACCAACTGATGCTTGGAACAGATCTTATGGAATTGTAGTATAATTTAGAGAGTAGAAATGATTCAGACCCACAAATATAGAGGTAGAATCATTTATTGATTTAACTCTCAGAGAACTAGGATTTTGAAGTCCGCCTGTCACTACCTTGACATTTTGGCTTGTCAAATGGTCATCCTTTATAGTAGAAAGAAGTGCTTTATATTCTGGGATTCTGCAGACCCTCAGCTACATGAAGGATGTATTGAAAACACATTGTTTGAGACACTTACATGAGTAATAATGTGAAATGGTCTGAAAAAATTTAAAAATACAAGTGCAGATATTTTGGTTTTATATTGAAAAGGATAGGTAAAATATAATAGGTTGCCTGTTTTCCATTACATTTGGATACACCCAGGGGTTCAGAATAACTACAAGTTGAATGGTTTTGAAATTATAAAATAATAAAATGAACATGGCATTTTTTTGTGATCATGATTGCGGAACTTCTGGTTTACGAAAGTAACAAACGAGACGTTGTTATTTGCAGGTGAATGTCCTCTTTCACGTGAAAAAGAAATGAAGCCTCTAACTTCTACGGATCTGGAGCAATGAATAAAAATGTGTGACCTGGATGCGCCGGCGCGTCAACTAGAGGTTTTGTGATCGCGACTGTGGGGCTTCTGGTTTACGAAAGTACACAAACGAGACGTTATTTGCAGCAGAATGTCCTCTTTCACGTGGAAAAAAAATGAAGCGTCTAACTTTTGCGGTTCCGGAGCAGTGAATTAAAAATGTTTTTAATTGATGCGCCCGCGCGTCAATCGCGCTTCAGAATTATCAACATCCCTGCAATATTGAAAATTATGATTGATTATTATTTTGTGCACGATGTGGGTTTTAACTGATACCGCAGAAGGAAACATGTATCTACTCATGGACGAGAAAGCTCGTGCTCATGAGTGCAGGATGTAAACATTAATGCCGCCTTCCTCTGATGAGCTTTAATGTTAGAAAACTCAAAAATTCACATTTCCTTCTGCGTAGTGATGCTCACAACAAGGTCTGTGGATTATCTTGAGTAACTGGGTCATGATTTCTGGAAAGAGACATTGCTGTTGAGTTTTTCAAATGTATTTTTTTGGCGCTTAGAGCATCACAAGCTGAGTGCCATATAGTCCCATTATATTAAAAAAAATGCAGACATCTCTATGGCCGATAACTCGGCAACTCACACCAAAACAATTTAGATGGATAAATAGCACTACAGGTAAGAGGAAAAATATATATATTTGATTTTGAGTTAAACTGTTCCTTAAAGGCTCCACATTCATCATAAGAAAGAGCCCTCGCATGACTGAAGAGATTAGAGTTCTAAGGATAATCCATTATAGTATCATTATCAAGCACTAAGAAGCGTAACCAACTCACCTGGAGGTCATAAGTGCTGAAGAGCTGATCCAGAACTTCGGCTACTCTCTCCCTGTGTGTGCAGCCTTCTTCCTGAATAAGCTCTGAAGACATGCTTGATCCAACTCAGCATAGAAGTGGTTCTTCAGGTTGATGTTTGTAATCCTGTGAAACTCGGCACAAATCTGCACAAATATAAAATGACTGTTTAAGTCAGAGTATAGTGTATATGTGGTCTGTAGAAAATGAAAAATAAAGAAATAAACAGCAACAAAACTGAACTGCTTGTCAGATTTGGGGAAAAACATGCATATCCTTACAATACCAAAGCACATGCCAAGTTTGATGTAAATCTGAGTAAACCTGTCTAAGTTATCACAGCCACACAAAATAATTAAATAGGTGTAGTAAGGAAAATATTTACACTTGTGACACTATTTTGAGGGCAGGCCAACATTCCAGGATGTTTCCAAATGGTAGGTCATCACTGATGACCTCTTTGCGCCACAGGGTAAAGGTTGTCTGCGTTAACTTTGCAATCAGGTGAAGGTTTTTGTCAGTCATCTTAACTTCTACAATTTGGATTCTCAATTGCTCAAGGCTTGCACCATCTTCTCCTCTTGGAAAATTAGGGAGGAAATTAACTTCTGCTCTCTTTGGTCTTTTGATGTTAGTGTGGGGAGCTTGTTTGTCTGGGTTGTTTCTACTCCTTCCCAGAATTTACAGCTACCTCATGAAATCCTGCCCGACTCAACTTAGTGCGATAGTTCCCCATCTTAAACTTAATACTATTTTTCCAACCATACCATCCTGTCTGAGATCCTGGCTCTTTTACACAAGGATGCTTAGTGACAAGTGCTTCTGCTACCATTGAAACTTCTTTATCATTGGGGTATGCTTTGAAGCTATGCATTTTGGCTGGCCTCAAGGATGTTGTGCTTTTGGCCCCTTGATAACTTCAGAGTTTTCCCTGTTCTCTCATATGTGATATTTCTTTAACCAAGTATGAGTTCTACCTCGTAGGAAAAAGTGGGCACTGGAAAAAACATCAGGCCATCTCTCAGGCCATCTCTCAGTCCTGAGTTATGGCATGGGGCAATATTACTGTCATCTGATGCTACTGAACTGGCATCACTCTCAGACCTTACAACTTTTAGTACAGCCTTCTGTGGAAGCTCCTCAATGTCTACAAGGGAACATAACTGCCCGTCAAAGTCTGGATCTTGGTATGATAAGCTAAAGTCAAAGTCTGTCTTAAACTTTTCCTTTATCATGGTTTTGAGCTCATCCACAGATTCTGGACGTGAAGCTAAAGTCATCTTTTTGACAATGTCTGTGGAGATATGGACATGAAGTAGGAAGTTTTGAGCTGCCATTTCCTGTTATTAAAAAGAATAGAAGAGAGAGAATGGATTAATGAGCAACATTCAGTTTGACAACACAAAATCAGACAATTTCCAAGCATTTTCAGTTTTGAATGAAAAACATGACTGGTTTGGATTAAGTATTGTTTTTCCTCAATTGCATAGTTTGCCCAAAAAAAGGAAAAACAATCAGTTCAGTTAGTCTTTCTAGGCTTGTCATGGTGGGCCGTGTCACTAATAGCATATTGGTGTGATGTGATATTTATTGTGAGATTACACCACTGTTCATTTTCTCCACACTGCTCCATGAGACTGTATAGGTCCCCACTTCAAAAAAACATTTTAATCCGGCATGTCTGTGATTGAAGTAAATCTTTTTTTGTGTCAACATTAAATGCCCATCAATACTGTGTGCTGTGAGACTTACTGTGTCTTTTAGCTCTGACAGCTGATTCATAGAGAATTTATCTGAGGATATCAGCTCAAATGATCTCAAATGCTCACTTTACCAGCACTCATAGTTTCTGCAATGAAAGGAAACTGAGTTATTCACAATCAGTATATGCTCAATCCTGCTGAATTTTGGAAGTCCTCCAGTCTGGCCTGCAGAAACAAACATTCCTTTTGCATACTCTGTGCCGTTTATGGAGATCTTTGATGTACTATATATGTTTTGGCTATCTGTCTTTGTCGCTATTAAGTCTTTTGCCAATTGAGGCAGTGTGGCACCTTGGACAGAGGTGACACTTGAGGCTTGTGTGTGGGGTGTGAGAAATGATGGTGCACTGAAATGATACGCCATCATGTGCTGATCCCTGGTAGCAAGAGTTTAAGCCATTCTTGAAATTGTGTGTGTCATGTACCACCCTTTTGAAAAAGCAATGTTTTCCCTCAAACCTCAAAGTCCATAGGTGAACAAGAGGCCCAAAACGCTTGGTCAGTTCTTGGTAATGCTCAACATAATGATGTTTGGGTCGGAACTTAAAGTCTGGAAAGACCGCTTGCAGACCCTGTCTGTGATCACTTATTTTAGTGTGCATGTACTGGATAGATTCCTCTGTGAAAGACGGAGACAACACCAGTTGCACGATTTCTTTAAGGTCCATCAATATGGCCCATGCTTCATCTCCTTCAGGGACTTTACTTCCTACTATGAGTGGTATTAACCTCAGCAAAGTGGAAATTTCATGCCCATTCCCACCAATACTTAGTTTGGCTGCCAAGTTCTTTGGGATTAGTTGTGGTTTATCAAGCTTATCAGAGTGGTGATATGGAAATGTGCAAATTTGTGTGTTTAGATATTCAAATGAATCATCTCACGGATGCACAAAGCCAACTCAACTGGCACTATACCCTCAAACAGGTCATGAAGTATATCAGGCGGGAAACCAGTAATGGATTGAAAATGCTGCAATGCCTTGCTGAGAGCACATTCACTTGTAACACCAAAGTGAGTTGCATTTTCTCCTTGCACAACATTCTGCACATGAAGATCATGGCTGGCCCTCATTCTTATGCTAAACTCTGCTTCAGAAACTTCACTGGACTGTATCTGGTCTGCAGTACAGCAACAGAATCTGCAGAATCTGCACACCTCTGCAGATCAGGTACTTTGCACAGCAGAGCTAGCTGTATGACATGCGGGCTAGACCTGTACTTACTGGGTAAATTGGCAAGCAACCAGTATACTGCACAAAGTTTGTGGATCATTGTAGATGTGACTAAAGAATTAGCCAGTTCAATGTCATCCACATACAAAATCAGTGACAATTTCAGCTCTCCTGCTTCTGAAAATAACTGATTTTCTTTGAAATATATTCCGTAGCACTGAGAAAAAACATTACTTTTCATGATAGCTTCCACTAATTCATGAACAAGGGCATCACTGATGGTATGATCATGCTCTTGAAAAACTCTGATGACAGAGTCTCTCACAAGAGGTTTGGACAATAAGAATATTTGCACCAAGTTTTCGACTATGTCCTGTACAGCCATCTGTGATACATGAAGAACACTGTGCATTTTCAAGAACAAAGAAGCCAAATTGTTTCTCAACTTAGCTTGCAATTTACCAGTGTCATCTCTGGATTCAGGAGGATTACACTCAGGAGCATCCTGCTCAGGAGAATTCTGAGAGGGACTACCCTCATCAGATTCAACATGACTCTGCATTGGTTGGTCAGTTTCTGTCAAGACAATCTCATTCTTAAAATCTGAGACTTCACAATCTGGGTGATTCCTACTTTTGTGGGCATTGAAGGAGGAATGCACAGTAGTACGGTACTGACAATTTTTTAATGGACAATCCACCATCTCGTGTTGTTTTAAATGTGTCCTTAAATGACTGAGAAGACTTTTATCATTGAACGGTTGCTTGAATCCACACACAGGACAGATGAATGACACACATCCCACCTGATTTTCACTGGGCACAACTGTCTTAGTATGCATCCGTGTTAAATGAATCTTTAATGCATTTATTGACTGAAATGTGCAGATACAGTCATCATAGAGACAAAACAATGGACTTACTGAGGAATAATTGCTATGATGCAAACAATAGTGTTCAAACAAGAGTGCCCTTTTAACAAAGACAGCAGCATAAATTTTGCACCTCCAAGCCATTGTAAAATTAATCAATATTCCCCCAAAATCACATCCACAGGTCTAACATCAAGTATGAAAACAAGTATGAGAGGTTTTAGGTTATTTTCAGTGTTGTGCACTAAATATTCATTCACATTTTAGTAACGATGCACAATATATGTCTATTAAAGCTTCAACATACAACATATCAACATACCAGATACAAGCCTCTGTATATGAGCCAGTTGCTTCAGTTTCAGCCTTAAGAGAAAGAATATTAAAGTTAGGTGGGTTGCAATGTTTTCACAAAAGTACTATTCTGAGAAGCATGTGTCACTAATTAGTTACCCAACATTACAGACATTGTGTGAATTATCATGCTGTTTCAGACCCCATATTACAAACCCAGGTCACCTTAAAGTTTATTTTAATGTTGAAAAGTTAAGGTGAGGAGCAACACGGAAATGTAACTAATCAGGCCGAACACATGGTACAATGTTATTACAGAAAATTAATGTAAAACCTCTATGCCTTTAAGTTACTAAAACATGAACAGACATGCACGCCGATGAAAAATGTAGCTGCAGGCAACCTCTAACGTTGTTCCACAAGCCCAGACATGCACGGCACACAGATGAAAAATTCTGTGGCAGGCTAAAATTACGAGAAATTTTAAAACAAAAAACTTTTCCAATTTAAGATGTAAAAACAATATTAATACACTGACTTAACATACACTTCTCACATGTAACTTAATGAGGGAGATATAATAAATTAGGCTAACGTTGGCTCAAATCACATTCAATTTTCAAATGCATAAATTTACTCCTTACACACTAAATGCATTTGTCATCCGAAGCGAGCAGCCAACATGGCCGACTTCTCCACAAGCTTGGCGAGAAGCACATATGCACGTACGTGACATCAGAGAGATTTTGATTACTGTAAAAATGTTTGAGTACAATGACAAAAATGAATAAAAGTGGTTGAATACTGTAAACTACAAATTAAAATCAATACAAATAACTCAGAACATTAGAGGTGAATTAACTTTTTTAAGTTTTTGAGCTAACACAACTCATTTTCTTTAACAAACTTTTACTGTTCAGTTTTACAGTGTACACAGATGAGCCATAACATTATGACCACTGACAGGTGAAGTGAATAACACTGCTAATCTCGTCATCGTGGCACCTAACGAGTGGGATATATTAGGCAGCAAGGAAACATTCTGTCTTCAAAGTTGATGTGTTAGAATCAGGAAAAATGGGCAAGTGTTAGGGTCTGAGCGACTTTGACAAGGGCCAAATTGTGATGGCTAGACGACTGGGTCAGAGCATCTCCAAAACTGCAGCCTTTGTGGGGTGTTTCCCCACAAAGGCTGCAGTTTTAGGTCTGCAGTGGTCAGCACCTATCAAAAGTGGTCCAAAGAAGGAAAATCGGTGAACCTGCGACAGGGTCATGGGCGGCCAAGGTTCATAGATGCACGTGGGGAGCGAAGGCTGGTCCGTGTGGTCCGATCCAACAGACGAGCAACTGTAGCTCAAATTGCTGAAAAAAATATTGCTGGTACTGATAGAAATGTGTCAGAACACAGTGCATCGCAGTTTGTTGTGTATGGAGCTGCGTAGCCGCAGACCAGTCAGGGTGCCCATGCTGACCCCTGTCCACTGCCGAAAGAACCTACAATGGGCATGTGAGCATCAGAACTGGACCATGGAGCAATGGAAGAAGGTGGCCTGGTCTGATTAATCACATTTTCTTTTAAATCACATGGATAGCCGGGTGCGTGTGCGTCGATTACCTGGAGAACACATGGCACCAGGATGCACTATGGGAAGAAGGCAAGCCGGCGGAGGCAGTGTGATGCTTTGGACAATTTCTGCTGGGAAACCTTAGGTCCTGCCATTCATGTGGATGTTACTTTGACACGTACCACCTACCTGAGCATTGTTGCAGACCATGTGCACCCTTTCATGACAACGGTATTCCCTGATGGCATTGGCCTCTTTCAGCAGGATAATGCGCCCTGCCACAAAGCAAAAATGGTTCTGGAATGGTTTGAGGAACACAACAACGAGTTTAACGAGTGTTGACTTGGCCTTCAAATTCCCCAGATCTCAATCCAATCAAGCATCTGTGGGATGTGCTGGACAACAGGTCTGATCCATGGAGGCCTTACCTCGCAAATTACAGGACTTAAAGGATCTGCTGCTAACATCTTGGAGCCAGATACCACAGCACACCTTCAGACGTCTAGTTGAGTCCATGCCTCAATGGGTCAGAGCTTTTTTGACTGCAAAAGGGGGACCTACACAATATTAGGCATGGCGGTCATAATATTACGGCTGATCGGGGTATAGCCTTTGGTAATTTTGTACAACATTGTGAATGTGTCTGCTTACAATACCTATGTCCTGTGGACAGAAATCAACCAACACTGGAACGGGGGCAAATTGTACCGACGCCGGCTTTTCCTAGAGGAGCTCGGCCAAGCTCACATCACTCCCAAGATCCAGAAGAGAGCCCGGCCTCCTCGATCGACAGCAGCTGCATCTGCCATCCAGAAAATTCAAGCTGGGCCATCTAGACTTGCCTCCAATCAACCAGGCCCAATGGATCCAGTGGATACTGGCAATGACAAGAAACGGAAAAGATGCCAGCTCTGCCCCCCTCGACATGACAGCAAAACCAGCACCACTTGTGTAGAATGCAGTAAATACATCTGCAGAAAGCACACACACACACACACACACACACACACACACACACACACACACATTGTGTTCAACATGTGTTCAGAAACACTGAAGGGACAATTTTGACCAATAGGATAAAAAAAGCCTACTTGGGGAAACTGAAAAATCTTGTTTGTGAGAAAGGAAATATGTTTAAAATACAATTTAAAAAAAAAATGTTTTAAATAAAATATTCTTGTATTTCTTCTTTTTGAAAGGTCTGAGAAGACAAAACAAAGTTTGGGCTGTTTGTACTTAATTCTTTGACTGCCTTGAGTGTGTTTAAAATGTGTGAGTAAATTTGACCCATAACATAATGTTTGTAATTATTTTTTAGCATAATAGGAGGGTTAAAATACACAAACAAAATATATTCTATTGTCCAAAATGGGACATTTACTAAGCAAAAATAGCCATGTGTATTCTCTGCCAAAGCTAGCAGACAGGATTGGTGAGTTTCTCAAAGTCCACACACCTGAGGCCAAAATGATGGATTACCTCATGTTGTAAAGTTATCATTGAACTGAAATTGCATGCTTCCATGTGGTGAAAACCTTCATCTGAGGCACATGCATCTGCAGTCAGAGCAAACTATCGCAGTAGCCACTGCAGCCGGTGGCCTAGAATAGACAAGGCTCTACCCTACTTTCCTCACTCAGGCAATGCACCACAGACTGATGTGTCACAGGCTCTATTGATCTTCAAGATGAAGATGTCTCTCAGTCATATGCACACACAATCATGCACTCACACCCACACTCATGTAGGTATGCACACTAACACATACATCACCTACCTACACATTTCTGACTGCTATAAATTACCTTCTATTTTTTATTGGTGGCGATACATTTATTGCATAAAAAAGATAGAGGGGGTATTCAAGTTCGCTTGTGTGTCACAGTAATTCACTTCTTTTTTACTATGCATAATTATATTACGGTTCGGCCAATCAGAACAAAGGAGAAGCAAGACTGTAGCTCCACCTCTCTCCCACTTGCTTTGGAGCTTTTCAGATGTATATCCCTGAGTTGAACCAGAAAATAAGCCGTCGATTCAAGATTTGATGCGGCGGTCTTTGTGTATATGGCCCTGCTTGAGCATGAAGCGTTACTCTGTGGAATTAATACTGTAATCTGGAAGACTTGTTTGCTTTGCAGAGCAACACTTAAACATCGAAGCATAATTCTGTAATCCGACCGATACAGGTATGTGCTCATTTTAATTAATGTATTGAAGATTTCGGAGTCGTGCGTTTGTATGAAGGTTTTGCGGTTGCTGTTCCATTGTTCGGTTTTTCGGTGTCATTTAGGTATAAGAAATAATGAATTTATTGGAAATGCAATTGTTGGCTGGACACTTACTTGAACTAAAATATATATTTTTATTAATCGCACAAGGTCGTAACCTAGATGGTTGTGATGTATATCATGTAGTAAGTTATTCTAAACCTTAACGACCATATAATGTAGGTAGCCTATTGCTGTTCGAGAATGCTTAATGCCAGTATGTAGTTTCTGGCATAGTTGGAACCCTTCACGTGCGTAAAACATGCTGATGTTATTTTGTGGGAAATATAACCCAAATTGTGGTTAATGCTACATAATCAAGACTTATATACAGTCCGTTCAGTTGAATATCCAGGTGAAACGGTAACTAGGTTAACCTGTGTTTTAATCTGTTGATCGGTTTATTTCAGGCCTTTCGTGAAATGATGTCCCCGGAAAATATATTGTTATCACTGCTATATTTTAGAAATTGTTTTGACTAGGAATTAGCGAATTAATCTTTTCACAACATGAACTGATTTTAACTGCTCTATATGCAACCAAACATAGGGATCCCTTTAGTGCAACTTAACCATTATGACCATGTCATAACTGGTCATGTCGCCTATTCACTGATCGGCTTCAATCTTGCCAACTGTTGGCTGCTACATGTTGCTGAACTTAAACCCATATGATAGTTTGAAAATCATCTATGTCCCTGTTTTTCCTTTGTGTCTAAAGACAAACAGGAGCCATGGCGGATCATCTAATGGTGTCTATGAACCACAGCTCCGCAGGCGTGGGCCCCCACGGATACAGACTAGGCATGAACGGAGGCCTACAGGCAGGTTTCCAGCAGCACGTAGTGTCCCAGCCAGGCCTCAGAGCCCTGCCCAATGGCCAAATATTGCACTACAGTGGAGGGCCCCAGCAACAGGCCACTATAGAGATGGCAGTGAGGCAGCGCCAGGGCATGGTGGGGAACATGAATGGACAGCTCAACGTGACCCAGATGAATCACCGTCAGGTGACATTTGGGAACATGTTGTACAACAATGGACAGACACAGCAGCAACACCACTCCCAGCAGCAGCACCATAATATGCACCTGCAGCAACATCAACAAAACCAGCAGCTGCAGTATTTGAATGGTGGCCTCACTTCCCAGCAGCTCATGGCCAGTATGCACCTGCAAAAACTCAACACCCAGTACAATGGACATCCTCTGGGGCCCACGAACAGCAATCACATGGGCAATAGTACAGCCCAGCACCGCATCGGCCCGGCCCAACTGGCTAACATGCAGCACATTGCTGGGCCGGCACTGGTCTTGAACGGCATGGATGCAGACATGATTGACGAGGAGGTGTTGACATCGCTGGTCATGGAGCTGGGTCTGGACCGTGTTCAGGAGCTCCCTGAACTATTCCTAGGCCAGAATGAGTTTGACTTCATTTCAGACTTAGTGAGCAAACAGCATCCAAGCACTGTCAGCTGCTGAGTTTGATAGAGGGGTTGAATCTACAGCATTGAAAAGGGGCCAGAAGGAAAAAACATTAAAATACTTGAGTAGAGAGTGTTGCCCACTGGAGACGACTATTACTTCACTCTGTTTTTTGTTGTTGTGCCTCACTGTTACTTTGCATGGTGGCAGTGAAATGCATAGAAGACTAAATGAGAAACTGGTCTGGATAAACAGTTCACAGAGCTAGGGCCTAATTTTTGCAATGGTCTGTTTAGGTTCTGTTGTCGTCAGTCACGGCTTGCCTGTCCCATAATATCTTCTTCCTGCCTGTGTTTTCTCCTTAGATGAATGTAAACACAACTTCTAAATTTAAGAGAACACTGAATAATTAAGACACTGTTGCCTCCTACCCTGGACTTTGTTAGTTTAGGCGTAAGATGTATTTATTTATTATTTCTGAGAAATTTAATGTAGAACAAACCAGAGATGGACAGATCTTTTAGAAAGAGGATGAAGGGATTCGTGTGTTTTAGCTTTTGTTAGGATCAGGGGAATCCCAAAGTTTCTTTTCAAAAGAGTGTAAATTGGTCTGGGTGTTCTGCTTGAAATGTTCGTCCAGTAAAAGAAAAAAAAACTTCCAAGAGCTTGTATTTCACTCTAGGAAAGGAGCGAGTAGACTTCCATTTCATGGTTTGAAGTGGAAGTCCATAATTATTTAGCTCACTTTTGGCAAGGATTGCTTTTAGCTGTGTTGTTATCAAACCTATTCCTTATAGTCTATACATCTGGTGCCGTATTCACAAAACATTTTATCTTACCACTAGGAGGACTCCTAAACAGGACTAAAAGTTCCTAGATAAGAGTTTCCTCTTAAAACCTATTCACAAAGCTGCTACAAGACCAACCTTTACTAAGGATTCGGGAGAAGTCTTAAGCTAAGAGAAAGGGCGGGGTTGACCCCGTTGCTATGGATGATGTCGTGTTCCACGAACAAGCTTACTTAACAATGCCCACAGTGATTGGCTGATAGGGGATGGTCTCTGTCAGTGAATTTATCATAGCAATACTGTAGAACGATGTGTCGTTGCCTTATTGAAAAAGATATTAAAATAAAAATGTAGGCCAAGCGTCACTGATTAAACATGAAACCAATAATGATATACTGATTAGTCAAGATATGTTCAGCTAATTGTCAGCCTCTTACATGCCTGGCAGCTCATAAAGATATGCATGTTCATCTTTTGATGGTGCAATAATTTGTGCAAATATGTGTCCCTTCTATAGCACCACCTACACCGGTTGGTCCAGCTATGGCCATGATGTCGGCTTTGTTTCTTTGTAGTTGGCGAATGAGGAAACCGAATGATTTGTCGGACGATATGGGGTCTGGGGAGGGCATTTATTGTTTGATGTAATATTCTACTGACAGATGACTGAGATATGTGTAGTTCATCTGCGTTGTATATCTGCGGCCATGTAGTGCAGAGTTGTCACAACCTTGATGTCAGATGTTATTGGGTTTTTTCTGTTTGTTGGCAAAGTGACTGCATCAATGACTAGCTCTACTATGATCATAATACATTCGCGATTAAGATAATACCTTTTTAAAAACTCAGTATCATTAAATGTTTCTAAAACGTCGACCTGATTACGAGGTGGATTGCCATCAGCAGTCCTTTTAAGATTGTTTGTGACTTGGTCTTAGTGACTTAGGAGTCCTTTTGACTACTCCTAACATTTCCCAGATTTAGGAGCTGGTTTTGGCGCTAAAATGCTTTGTGAAATATTCTTAGGCCAAAATTGTAAGGGTCCTAAAATTAGTACTGACACGCCCATTTTTTTTAAGAGTTACTACTAAATTAGCAAGTTAGGAGCTACTTTTAGCCTTAAGATGTTTTGTGAATACGGCCCCTGTTTCTTACAGAAAAGTCTAAGTCCCAATGTATGTTCTATATGAGATGTAGAACTGCCTTAATCATGCAGATTTTTACTTACTGTTTGTTTTTATCTTCCTTTTCTGGTCATGACAGGAAGGATGGTCTTAGTGAAAGGGTTTTTGAGGATCAATAAAGTTGGCCTGGATATGTGTGGATAAACAAACATTTCTTCACACCCCAGATAAAAAATGTAGTAAAAGCACCTTTGCATGACATATGTCCAATGACTTTTCAGTACATTTGCTTAGGAATAATTGATGGACAGTCTAAACTATGTTTTTGATTTTTAAGAGAATTTAAGTCAGTGAGACTGTACTACTCAGGAACACTCAACACATCTTGGAAAGCCATTCTAGTGTGTATTTGGCAAAACAATGAATGTAATGTTATACATTTTTTAGAATAATATAGGTTTTACGTTTCCTACTTTTTACCTGGGCTTTGCTCCTTTGATATTCATTTTTGATCCTGACCTTATGGATGACAAGGTTACTCATACTGTAAGATGATGCTGCCACCGCAATTCTTTAACATAGGATTTCACTGTGTTGCAGTTGAATTGACCAAAACCTTTAGCCTTTAGGGCAAAAAGTGAATGTTGTGTTGAGAGTATCATATTTTAAAACATGGCATCCTTCCTTTGATTTATAGATATGCAGGCCTGAAATGTGGAGTGAATACACTGTTGTTGATCCCATTGTAATGTGGTGGCAGTATAATGTTACAGGTATTCTTGTCACCAGCATGGACAGGGAAGTTATTCACACAGCATAATATAGTTTGTGGGAAACTTCCAAAATAGGGTTATTTATGCCACACCAAAGGGGGTATTGAGTTCAAACATGAATGGCAATTACATATTGTGTGCATCCTATATGCATAGGCAATCACCTGGGGTTTGACATGTAGGCTAAGTGTTTAGCTGTAGCTTAACACAAGTTTTCCTAACAAGAATACCTTTTCCCTCAATTTTAAAACAATTTAATTGGCTAATTTGGTTAATGGCATATCATGCCCCTAAAATCACAAAATTCTAGATCTCAGTCTGGCAAACTACAACATTTCTACAATCGCAGGAAAATACTTAATCAAATTTGAAAAATGCTTCATTAAATATGTGTGAGTATAATACACAGCAGCCAAGGGCCAAGCCGATATTTCCAGACAGTTTTAATTGCAATCTTGATGCAAATAACTTTGAATGTCTTGCTCAAGGACAGATCTACAAATTTGTTTCACTATGAAGGCCCACAACCTCTTGTTTAGTGATGCTGGCTGCTAAACTGTTCATACTACTAGGCTACCTGCAGTGCAATAAGCCACCCATATGATGTATGCCTGATTCAATGTTACATTTATTTAAACACAATTTTCATCTTTATTGTCTGGCTAATTTCTGATATGGAAATAACATTTTATATTGTGTCAGCCAAATGCTTTTTTAAAAATAATTGTGTAATCTCCTTTTAAAAAGTTATCCGCTTTCCCTGGAAGCATGATAGGTTATGGCATTTCCACATAAAATGGGATGTGATGAACTTGGCCTTGCAGATTTTTTTGTTTCGCTTTTACCCATGCAGCTCATTTGAATATTTCTATCCATCAATGATTCCCAACCAAATTTTGGGGGCTATCCAAAAAACCATGGATATAACTATGTTGCCCATGGAGTTGTACCAAGAAGCTGGTAGTATTATTCGAAATGATTCACAGCTTTAAGGGCTGTGAAAAGTGCTTTCACCAAATAATAACTTAAGAGTTGTGAAGACATATGCAATTAATATATCCTAAGATTGTTTTTTTTATTTTGGAATTCAGAAAAATGCATACATTTCTATACATGTTTTCACTTTGAACATGCGGGATGTGAATGACTGTGTCAGCAGGGATTTCCTTCACTCAATGCACTCCCATGACACTCCAAGGTAGGTCCAGCACCTGCAAGCTGAGATCATCAGTTGAGCAAGCTTGACCTCAGATGCACTGATCTTATATGGCTTCCTAATTGGACATGCAGTGTGAAAATGAGCAGAATGATATGACACAGATTCCTTGAAGATGTGCAATGATCTTCAATTCTTCCCAGCCAGTTGGCCGCTGCTGCAACAAGACCTGGCCATACGTACAACTGGATATCACAGAATTAGGGAGACTTAAGTTGAAGTGGAATGTTTAGATCTGTTACAATTGTTTTTTAAGAAGCAAGACCAATATTTATGAATAGTTTGATTTAAAAACACAGTTCTCATATTACAATACTAATAAAACACAAAGTAGTGGTTATGTAAATCTGTTAGAAAATAGATGATGCAATAACCTAAATTGACTGAAAAAGGTGGACTTTCTCTAGTAACTGTATATATAGATATTTTTTTTATACTTGATCAGTTGTAACTGTAAATCCAGTCCTCACTTTTGTCCTTAAATAGAGACATTTTCAGTATTTCATTTGTGTGGAAGTAAGATCTTTGAACAATGGTTTCAACTGGAGGCTTGTTCTATATGCAACTCACTTGTGTTTCACAAACACAAAAACATTTTTTTTAACGGTTGGCATGTTGATTTTACTTGACAAACGCATAAGCTTCAATGATACTGCCTTTTCAGAAAGGGAAGAAATGTCCATCTCCAGATAAGTGTTGTCCTGGAAACTGCTAGGCCAATGTACTCTGTTCTGAGGCAGGTTGACAAGCTGGCAGAACATAGGCTCCATATATATCACCTAATAACAAACTGCATTGCAATATCCCTCTTGAAGTACAATAAAAAAAGAGAGGTTGTTTCTTAATCATTGCACCTATAGAGTTTAATGGGATTCTGTCCTAAATGCCCTTGTTTGCTCACTCAATCCCTTGTTATGTCTCAGTTTTCTACAGAGGGGTCAGTCTAGACATAGACTAAGCAGGGTGTGACTAGAAGTCACTTACAGTTAGCCTGTTTCTATTTTTCTCTTTCTCAGAGAAGGCAGCACACCCACAAAAACTGCTTGCCTTCGAAACGTCCGCATCCAGTGCCTTCTCACTGTTTTCTGAATACCCACAGAAACAAAAAATGACTGGTAAACAGACAGTGAAAAGGGAGGGTGTTGCAAACAATCCAAGACAATCCAAAACTTTAACAACTTGTTGAATTTAAGTGGAGGGATTTATTTGTCTGGGAATACCTCTGTGACCACTAAAGAGGCCCTAGCATTAATGACAAAGACCAACCTTAAACAATGTTCTGCACCCTCAGACTCCGGCGGAGAGATCACATTGTTACATAATCAGTGGGCTTCGGCAAAGATTCTACGTGTCTCTGGAACTCTATTGGAGAGATGGAACACCATTCTTCTAAAGATATTCCCTCATTTGATGTTTTGATGATAGTGGTGGAGAGTGCTTTATAACACGTCGGTCACAAATCTCCCATAGGTTTTCAATTGGGTTAAGATTTGGTTACTGCGAACGCCATACCATATAATTGGCATATTTTTTTCAAACCATTCAGTGAACCCTTGTTCTCTGTGGATGGGGCATTGTTAAAGAGACCCAATAATGAACCGTCATTCAAAGTTGCTTAGAATCTTTTCTTTTGCCACCTTATCCAAAATCAAGGTCTTTTGGTCCTGCACAGCATTTTTATACGTGCCACAGAGCATGAAAGGATTTTTATTGCTTAAGTGGATCATGTAGTACACCTGTATGCAATCATCTGCATTCACTTATCCACTCATTTATTCAGGTTTTTCCTTTAATTTGTCACCTGACTGTAACACTTCTTACCTCTCTACCATGCTATATAAGCGTGACTAATTATATGGAAATATTTATTGTGATAATATTCGTCAGCCTCTTACACATTATTGTCCATTCTGAAAATGTCTATATCCATTTGTATCCATCTTCTGCAACCACACGCTGGAGTTGAAAAATCAGATTACTGCATACAGAAATTAAGTATATGGAATAGTGTTAACATTCCTCTCATTCCCTGTTTTACATGGTAGACAATTCTTTCTGTACTTTCCATGTCTACCTCTGGAACAGGTTTAACTGTCTATTTCCAGGCACTATAGCCAGTGTCAATCCCTCTGTGAGCTCAGTCTGATCTTAAGGCCCTGCACCAATGACGGCACAGTTACCACTGGCTCTAGTTACACATGGATCGTGATCCCCACCCCCAACCCTCACGGATAAAGCAAGAAACCCAGGCCTGCAGGCTGAGCCAAAATGCTAACTGTGACACTAATATTGTGTTTTAAATAATCTGGCTCGATGTGCTGACAAGCGTTTTTCCCAAAAAAATGTTTGTCACTGACTTTTGTGTGCATCTTTATATCCAGTTGTATCTCATGCTCTAGGCTATTCTCTTTGTAAATATGACATTGAGTAAGGCAGGAGTAGGAAACCCTGGTCCTGGACTGCTCCAGACACTTTGGGACAATTTCGCAGACACAGATTAAGCCTTTAAACCCCAAGAAAGCTCAATGGAGTTTTGATTTTTTAGTCCTAGACTAGGCTTAATCTGTGTCTGCCAAACAGTCCCTTAATGTTTTTAATTTTAAAAAAAATAGTTAAGTTGGTCATGTGGGTAATTAAAATAAAATCCTGCAGTACCTGTGGCACATAGGAATAAGGGTTTCCTGGAAGGGCTTGATTCCATTCATTGTGCGAAAGTGTGATAGAAACTTAAAGGCAATATTCTCGTGTTAGCAGAGACTTTAGAATTTACGCAAAACATTGCCCACTGACGACACTGGCATCAGGCTACTATCAGGAGCAGAAAGGCCAGCCATCGTTATCTGTGTGCTATATTTTGGTTGTGACATGATTTGATGTCTGAGAGAAATATTTTCAAAGCTCAACAACTAATGCGTAAACAGTGCTTCTTGAAAGTATGTGAACCCCTTATGCAATTCTAGATAGTTTTGTATGCACCATGAAATCTTTATTTCATCAGAACCAGTCTTTTTATCGCACATAACAGATTTATAGTTACCAATTCCATTTGTAGGTCCATGACCTGCTTGAAGTTGGCCCCCCACCTAACTCAAAACTTTGGCAAAATAGGTTTAATCGTTTGTGCTGGTTTGTGCCATAACATTTTTTGTTTGTGCTGCTATCATTTTTTAGATATTAAAAAATATTTTATAGATCATTCTGACGTCACTCTTCCCCCCAGCATACTCCAAATTCACCCAAAATAGTCTAATTTGTTTGTGCTCCATTTGTGCCATTAAATGTTCGGTAACACTACTTGAAGTGTAGTGTCATAACATGGTCATAACTCTGTCATAACTATGTCATAATGTGTCATGTCAGCTGACATAACATGTCATATCCTGTCATATCATGGTCACGACACTGTAATGCAAGTCTGTCAAAACATAACAAACCATTCTGTAACACCAGGCTTCTTATAAACAGTATTTTTATACTACATTTCATTATAAATGCTATATATCAATATAATTATGCATGAAGTGATGTCAGATATTTACCTTCCCCAATGCAACATTTCTCATGACTAGGATGCCAGCAGATTTCAGGAGCAGGACATGACATCCTCTTCGTGACTAATAACCAACATAAGGGCATCTATTCTAGTCTAGGGCATCTGGTTTCAATGATTATGGTCATAGTGCTTCTTTTGTATTGTCATAAACTGTATTTTGTCAGTTAAAGTGACACAGGATGATCATATTTCTACAATGACATTTTCATAAGCTGTCTCAACATTAACAGTAAGGTGACTCTAGCCTTCTAGGCACAGTTGCAAAAAAAATGCCATATCTCAGACTGGCCAATAAAAAGAAACGATTAAGATGGGCAAAGGAACACAGACACTAGACAAAAAGTGTTATGGATAGAAAAATCTATGTTTGAGGTGTTCGGATCACAATGAACATTCATGAGACACAGACCAAATTAAAAGATGCTGGAGGAGTGCTTGACGCCATCTGTCAAGCATGGTGGAGGCAATGTGATGGTCTGGGGATACTTTGGTGGTGGTAAAGTAGGAGATTTGTACAGGGCATAACCTGTAGACGGCACTTGATTGGAGACAGTTTCCTTCTAGAACAGGACAATGACCAAAAGCACAGTGCCAAACTATGCAAGAACTGTTTAGGGAAGAAGCAGTCAGCTGGTTTTCTGTCTATAATGGAGTGGCCAGCACAGTCACCAGATCTCAACCCTATTGCGCTGTTGTGGAAGCAGAATGACCTGATGGTACATAAGAAGTGCCCATCAAGCCAATCCAACCTTTAGGAGGTGCTTCAGGGAAGCATGGGGTGAAATTTCTTTAGATTACCTCAACAATTTGACAATTTGAATGCCAAATGTCAGCAAGGCTGAAAAAGCTGCAAATGGAGGATTCTTTGACGAAATCAAAGTTTAAAGGACAATTATTATTTAAATTAAAATTCATTATTTCTAATCTTGTCTATGACTATTTCGAATTCATTTTGTTATATTTCCTAATAAAATTAATTTCATGTATGTTTTCATGGAAAACAAGGACATGTATATGTGACTCCAAACCTTAGTTTAACGGTAGTGTACACGTACACCTCTGGAAAAAATTAAGAGACCACTCCTAATTTTTCTTAAATCAGCATCTCTACATTCATGGCAGCCATTCCATTCCAGTGTCTGTTAAATTCCAACGCAGGCACACCTAATTTTACTTAATGAAGTACTGATTAGGTGATTACCTGAACCAAATCTAATTTAACGAGGAAAAGTATAAAAACCACTGCTGTGGTCATCGCTATCCTCTTGCAATAGGACCAGCTGGATGGCAAAAACAGTGTAAGTAGTACCTCAAAGGTAATTTGAATAAAAAAATAACTATTCAGCATGACAAAAGAGTTGAAAAGAAAAGTTTTGAGTGAGGAAAAGAAGGGTTCAATTCTGTCTTTACTGGCAGAGGGATACAGTGGGCATCAGGTTCCTTCCATCCCGAAAATTTCAAAGATGGCGGTTCAAAAGAACAAGGTCAAGCAACAGACATTTGGGACAACAAAGCTACAGACTGGCAGAGGGCGAAAACGACTGTCCACTTACCGAGTTGAACATCAACTAATTCGAATATCACTAGGATGACATCAAGTGACCTACAAAAAGAATGGCAAACAGCAGCTAGGGTGAAGCACACGGCGAGGACGGTTGGATACAGGCTCCTAGGGGCAGGGCTGAAGTCATGCAAAGCTAGAAAAAAGCCCTTCATCAATGAGAAGCAAAGAAGAGCCAGGCTGAAGTTTGCAAAAGACCATAAGGATTGGACCGTAGAGGAATGGAGTAAGGTCATCTTCTCTGACAAGTCAAATTTTCAGCTTTGCCCAACACCTGGACGTCTAATGGTTAGACGGAGACCTGGAGAGGCCTACATGCCACAGTGTCTCGCACCCACTGTGAAATTTGGTGGACGATCGGTGATGATCTGGGGATGCTTCAGCTAGGCTGGAATCGGGCAGATTTGTCTTTGTGAAAGACGCATGAATCAAGCCAAGTACAAGTTTATCCTGTAAGAACACCTGCTTCCTTCTGCTCTGACAATGTTCCCCAACTGTGAGAATAGTTTTTTCCAGCAGGACAATGCTCCATGCCACACAGCCAAGTCAATCAAGTTGTGGATGGATGACCACCAGATCAAGACCCTGTCATGGCCAGCCCAATCTCCAGACCTGAACCCCATCGAAAACCCCTGGAATTTGATCAAGTGGAAGATGGATGGTCACAAGCCATCAAACAAAGCCTAGCTACTTGAATTTTTGTGCCAGGAGTGGCATAAAGTCACCCAACAGCAATGTGACAGACTGGTGGGGAGCATGCCAAGACGCATGAAAGCTGTGAATAAAAATCAGGGTTATTCCACCAAATATTGGTTTCTGAACTCTTCCTAAGTTAAAACATTAGTATTTTGTTGTTGAAAAATGAATATTAATTTGTTTTCTTTGCATTATTTGAGGTCTGAAAACAATGCATCTTTTTTTGGTTATTTTGACCAGTTGTTATTTTCTACAAATAAATACTCTAAATGACAATATTTTTATTTGGAATTTGGGAGTAATGTTGTCATGTAGTTTATAGAATAAAACAAAACTGGTCATTTTACTCAAATACATACCTATGAATAGCAAAACCAGAGAAACTGATAATTTTGCAGTGGTCTCTTAATTTTTTCCAGAGCTGTATACTTATAAAACAATAAAAACCTAAACAGGATAATTGAGTGTAACAATCTAACCTTGACAGTGTCTGAATTCTTGCTAAACTTCTTACCGTTAACTGGAGATGCTATAGGGAGGCTGGAGTGTTAAACATTGCAATATTATTTATTATAAATCAAATAATTCCACTAAATTACAAAATGTCACAGCTGTTTGCTCTACCGGTAAACTGTCTATGGACAATGCTCAATACTACTGCGGCCTCTGGTGCAGGTATTTCCCCACACTGTTTTTTCTTCTTAGATCCATTCTGAAACTGCCAAAGAAAAGTTGTTAGTTAAAAGTAAATACAGTTTGTTTGCAGCCATCCTTACATTTGCATGGTCTATGTATTAACTCCATGCAATTTCCTGGCACGAGTTAACAAAATAAATTTTTGCTGCAATGCGTATCCTACCCAGATAACACACATACATCTTACCGATGTCGGCCCAATATACACACGAGATGTCGGCAGGATGCAGTATAGACGTCAGCTGCTCATCGGCAAGATGTAAAGGAGACGTCAATTTTTCTCTTCTGCTGATGTTTGAACGATGCTTCCCTCTTCTCCGCCGCCGTTTAGCCAACATTTAATAGCTCTGCCGCCGACGTTTAATTGATGTACAGCCGACGTTTAATAGCTCTACTGCCGACGTTTAATAGATCTACTCAGGGACGTCACTAGAAAATCGTGGATGGGGAGGCTAAGCCCCTTTTTGGTCGGTCTGGGCATACTCCCCAAAACATCTTTTCATCATGTATTTTTAGAGTAACAACAGGTGTAAAATCTATCAAAATAAGGTTATTTTTGGTCAAGGTTAGCTAAAAGTAGACCTGTCTCATAGTTTGTTAGACACTCATCTAATATGACTTAAATTCTCTCCAAATAAAGACAAAATACTTTCATCAACTATAGCTTATAGTAAATGAACATCTACATACAGTACATATTCTGTTTCTAAGTGTGATTTCTCTGAATCATTCTGAGTAATTTCAAAACAGATTTAGTCATTAGCCCACTCATCTTGGAATGAAGTCATTAAAAAAATTATCATAATTAAAAAAAGAAACATTTAATAACCGCATCTCCCTTCCTCTGAACAGAATACGTTGCAATACGTTAAGTTCAAACCCAAACAAACACGAATCTGTGAAACATGCACAGTTTTGCTGTGAACTGTGTTCCGTAGAACCTAAGAATTTAACATAACTTATCGGCATATCGAACAGAATTTTTGAAAAACATCTTGTACCGAGTAATTACTTGATCAAGTCATCAATGCTTATGATAATTATTAGTAACATAAAAATGTTAGCTAGCATGTCATTAATGGGAAATAAATATTTTATTAGTAGTTGGTTAGTGATGTAACTAAAAAATACGACCCCTATTATCGGCCACCGTCTCCAATTATTGGCCTCCTTACTCTTTTGTTGAATTACATTAATTGCTTTTTATTTGTATTACAAATGACAGATCTTAGTCTTCTCTGAAGTGTCTACTAGAAAGTTGTAGCTAGCTTTCTTGCTGTCCCGTAAAGAAAAAAAAAGTCAAAATTCACGAACTGCAACTTGTCTACACAATTTCCATACATGATATTTTTAAGACCTGAAAAAATGTTTTAACCTGCATACATTTCTATAAAAATGGTGGTGGGCTAGCTCAAAGTGTATACTGATTAGCAAAACGTACCGTTGCTTTACAGTGCTTTTCCATTTTGAATTTGAGAGGATTTACTTCTCGGATCCGACCACTAGAAACGTTAGCTACTATTTACAGAAGACAGCTCGCGTCAGATGAGCGAGTTACGTTCAAAGCATCAAACTCAAAATAACATGCTGACAAATGAACACAACTTTATACAATTTCTATACAATTTGTAAGAAGTTCAGATGCAATGGAAAGGTTGACGAAAAAAATAAATCACAGAGAAACTATATTGACTGATATTGATTTATTTAGGGGGGGCTAATTTATATATTTTTAAAATAGGCCTAGCGACGTCCCTGGATCTACTGCCGAAATTTAATAAATCTACTGCTGACGTAAATTGAAGAGAAAAGATAAGGTATGAAATGTATTTACAGAATGCACAATTTAACAAACATAGAAAAAACTAAAGTAGCCTGTTATGGAAATTCTTGAACTGATGTATACTTAGTCCTATACATGTATAAATGGGTTACTAGTTAAAAATACTGAGTCACTCTGTTTAGATAAGAAAAGGAATGTAGGAGAGGGGGATCTGGTATTTGTTTATGGTCATCATTGAATGGTATCAGTAGATCATTGGGTTACCCATCAATCTGCCTATCTGTATAAACCATCAGTTTATCTGTCATTTGTCCAGATGCTGTGTGTCCCTTTAGAGTTGAAAAGGTTACCCCCATGGCCTTGGTTTAAAGTGGGGGAGGACAGCCTGCCCCTTGGTTAAAACCTAGGTATTCACAGAACAAAGGGAATGTGTATTATTGACATAAGTCAGCTGGGCAGTAACCTACCACACCCCTTTTAACTGTAATAAATAATCAAGTATTTTCCTCAGAGATTCCTCAGAGGGTTATTTTGTAAGCTTTTGACACATCTCTCTATTTGCAAAGAAACTGCTAATTATGCCAAGAGAATTTTGTCTCTGCACTTACTACTTTAAGAGTTCCTATCGATGGAATTACCATCGCAAGCCTAAAAAAAAACAACTAACAATTGTGCATTATAGGCTACGAATTAATTGTCCTCTTCTTCCGCAGGTCTCTCCCTCCAGCTGCCATCCCCGAGTCGGTCTTGGCTCAGCCTGAGCCCGTTTTGAACTGCCCTTTCAACCTCGCCCTCAGTAATTCCAGGCACACGTGGGTTTTTAAGAACAGAACCTGGAAGACAAAATATGAAGCGATTGCAATAAGTATGGCAGTGATTATGTTGCATTTATTTTACTGTGGTGGCGCCACGTAAAGAAAAAAAAAATCAAAATGTTTTGTTAGACAACGTACACAATTTGTCAGTGTACAAAACTGTTCTTATGGGAATGTAGAGCATTGAGCAATATTCTGCATGCAATCTAAGAAACGCCGATTACACTGTAGCCAGAGCCACCAATACGCTCTATGCAGACGAGTTGAAACAGGAAAAAAGGCATCCTGACCGCGTTCAAAACAACTCTCATTCTCCCTACGCTAAACAAATGATTTCAGAGTTTTTGCCAGCAGGAAGGAGACAGAAGGATCGGGCCAGTCATCAGAGGAACACACGTTATAGATAGAGAGATAAGGCCAGTCACCAGAAGATGTAGCTATCAATATTGCGGCCACAATTGTATCCCCAGTTATATTGAAACGTATTGAGAAACGCAGACGTTAGGTAAAGCAAGTTTGGCTAGCTAACACTAACAGTACTATTTCCATGCTTATCCATGATTGTTCATCCAACATTAAATGCAACATAAATGTATCGGTTTTCAATGTGATTTTCTTCAGGAGTAATTAGTTTACGCTGTTGCAACAAAAAAGAAAGGGGGAGCAGGGACAAGTGTCAGGCAACTTTAGTTTAAAGTTGGATTAAATGATGTATTTACTTCAATCTGAATAACCCTATTAATTAGGAGAATTTATTATTACCATCTCTTAAAGGTTAAGAGATGGTATAAGAAGTGCGTTTTTATAAGAAGTGTACGCATTACTTCAGTAAGCAGGGAAGAGACAAGAGTCTTAAAAGTGAGGGACAGAGTGGTGCAGAAAGTAGAGAGCCAACAAGTTATATGGAAGAGGAGAGAGTAGACCATTGTGGAACAGAGGATAGAAGAGAAGAAAGAAGAGGTGGAGATAACAGAAGAGGAAGTGAGGAAGGAAAGAGATTGAGGGGGAGGGAAGAGAGAATAGATGGAGGGCGGCCCCGCCCTCTTTCCCACCACAGCAAGAAACATTTCCAGAGGAAACATTGAAGTATGGGCAGCATCCACATTTCCAATGATGAGTTTGTTTTGTCCACCAATGTTTAATTTCTATAAAAATAAGCAAGTATTGAACTTACACATAATAGCATCCATCAGTGGCATTGACCGGATGCCAGTCTTCTGCCCCCTCACGCACCAGTTCAATTGGGTTGCCAAATCCGGTGTGAAGACCTTCTTGAACACAGACCACACGGTTTGCTTAACATTCTGTCCCCCAGTTGAGGACAACTTTGAGGTCTGAAATGTAAACAAAGCATTAAAACTGCACACTCGTACTGTTGTTGTCATACTACTCTAACATTTTAGTTGAATCAGGTGTTTGAACTAGGTGTGAAGTCTTTAAAACTATTTCCAAGTGTCCCTCCAGTCATTTTATTACAACACTATGCCCTATTTTGTTGTGGTAATGTTAAACAACAAGTACCTGTAGAGTTTGGTGGGCTCACAGGTCTGAAAACAAGGTCTTGGAGCTAGGAGAAGAGACAAGGACGGGACTGAGTACCATTGAAAGTATAAGATGACTACATGACTGTTGTTTTGTGTTATACTCCTTCCTCTATGTCTCCTATCCAGTAGACATTTGCTAAAGATGCCTGTTGCCTGATTTGGTCCTGCCCAAGGGTTCACAGGACCCTGAGGGGGTTGAGAATGTGGCTGCTGCCATGCTCTATACCAATTATTTGGGCCTTGGCTTGGCCCAGTCCTATCAGGCCATGGGTTTGTGGGACAGCTTCCTCTGGTGTGTCCTGCCTGGTTACATCCCCAGCACACACCTACTGGGCCCCTTGGCCCTCTATACTGATTTCTTGGCCCATTTCCTCGTCCCCTACCCTGCCATGGGGGCTGGGTAAACACATTCACTACTGGTGTGGTGGGTGACCGTGGGGCCTGCGGCTGTTGCAATGGTTGTCGACCTCCCTGGAGGACGGGCGCCATGTTGCTTTCCTCGGTGCCTGTTACGGTGGTCACCGGGGCTTGAGTCTTTTTCTTTTTTGTCAGTTCATCCAGTTGCAGTTGGGTGAGCTTTCTCTGGATTTCTTTCCCCTGCTCAGCCATCTTTTTTTCACTTTTTCTGTACCGTTCCACAGCGTGGTTGAAATAGTCTCTGAATTCCTTTTGTGGTTTAGATTTCATCAGTGCCACTTCGTCTTCCAACCTAGTCATACTAGCATGGGCAGTGCTTCCACCAGTGCCTTCCTGAACATGAAGGACACTAGGTCATCAGTCTCTGGGTCTTTCTCAGTTTCCAGCCTCCACCTTTCCAGCTGCTTCTGCAAATATACAGCCAGAATTTCAGCTTCCCCCAGTGGTGTTCCTTTCAACACATCAGAGTCTATTACAGCCGGGTATTCTTCCCTCAAGGCCCTCCACAGTTGTTGTCAGAATGGGTCGAAAGGTCTGTCCATCCCTCACGACAGTCCCTATCATTTGTGCCAGACCGCCATCTCTCAGCACCGCTTCCATTTTGGTCGTCCCCACCATTCTGACCATCAAGGCCTTCAGGTCCCCCACCGCCAGCAGTTTTCCCATGGTCTGTTTTTCCAGCATTCTTATCCATTTCCCAGCTCCATTATGAAAGTTGGGTAATTTAGCAACCAACCCTTCCAGGTCCTGCGTGGCCCAAGGCAAATACTGTGGGTTGTCCCCTTTTATCAGAATTCGGTGCATCTGTGCGGGTGCTTCATCCTCTAAAGCCTGTGCCTGTGTTTGACTTCGCAATGAATATCCTTTTGAGGCTACTTCTACTCCTTTTGCCCCTTCTTCTTCTGCCTCTATTTCTTTATCTACCCTTATCAGTTGCTTCTTTGCCCATTCTGTTGTCTTTTGTCTTTCTTCATCTCTCTGCTCACGCGTCTCTTTTATTTCATTACTAAGCTGTCTAATAATTTTCTCATAGGGGTAACACTCCTCATCCCTTTGTTGCTGCAGCCTTGCAGCTTTTTCTCTCAATTCTTGTTCTTTATTCTGAGAAAACCAATCTGACCTTTACCTTCTTCTAGGAACAGTTTAATCACCTCTCTCTCCTTATCTCGTTTCCGCTTCCGTTTTTCTGGGACGTCACTATTCTTATAATTTTTTATGATAGTGTCCATCTCTTCACATAATGAGACATCAAATGTCCCTTCTTTCAGCCACTTCGTTGCCATTTTCCTGGTTCTTTTCTCTAAGGCCTCAGAAATTGCCTTAATCTCTTCTCCACACAAGGGAAACCTCATTACTAGGAGCTCAACTCGTCAATCAAGCTTGACAACCCCACCACTAGCCTAGAGTTCTCTTAATACTATAATCCACACAAACAACAATAATCAACTGAAGTTTCATTTATTTCACTTTTACCAATTTACAATGTACAAACTCAGTATTATACTCTCGTCGTCAGTCTTCTCCTCTTAAAACCACACACACTCTCTTGGTCTCTGCATTTGCCTAGTGAGGGGTTCATCTAGATTTGGGTGACTGGACCATACTCGCCTACCCCGCCACGACAACCAAATCACCTCTTGATCTTGCAAACCCATGACCACTCTCCTTGCTATCACTTTGCCTGTGTCCTCATACCGTTGTTCATACACCTCTTCCTTAAATATTCTTGTCATAAACAGCGTAACCGAAAAATCTTCTCTCCACGTCTGATACGTTCTTTGAACCCATCTATCTTGGAGCCTCCTCCTTTCCAACACCTTTCTATATGTGTATGGTCTGATCATAAATTTTCCAAAAGTCAATTAAAACCACACTTCCTCTCCTGGCCTCTGCCTTTGTCTAATTATGGGTATATCTAATTCTGGATTACTAGACCAAATCCTTCCGCCCGCTACTTCAATCTACATGACCTATTTGTCTATCGTATGTGCAGACTGCAACCTAACCAATATATCTCCAGTGTCTGGATTGCGACAGATAGCCTCTTCTTTTTTAAATACTGTTACTGAGATCGTGGTAGCAGTAATGTTATCTCTCAAGGAATATGTGTTTGTAATAATTGGAAGACAAAGTCTTAGTTTTTCTGGTAATACTTCAAATAGTGTTCTTGTGCCCATATGGATCAGCAAATTATCTTCAGTGGTTGCTCTAGCTGTCTAGCTATATGCACATCCAAACTCGGATAGCTAGACCAGATTCTAATTTCTCCCACCTCAATCCAGACAACGTCCACTTTTGTTGTCCAGGCCGTCTTATACCTTTATAACTCCTTTGCTGTAGATATACGCCGAATTACGTTCTCCCTTTCTCTTAGTATAGTTAAAGAGAATGTAGTGACTGTAATGTGGCTCCCACTTCTTCTATACTTCTGTGAGACAATCTAAATATCTTCCGTTCTTCTCTTTTTTGCATAAGGATCACTAAACCAGAACATCTCGCAGGGCTGCTCTAACTGTCTACCCATAGGCCCATTTGATTATGGACGACTTGACCAAACCCTTATCTGGCCAACCTCAATCCAAATTACTTCTCAAGTAAATGACCATGCAGTCAGATATCTAACTAATTCTCTTCCGTCACTCATGTTTCGTATTATATTTTCCCTTTCCCTCAATATGGTCACTTCGAACGTAATGATAGTGACGTTACCTATACGAATTGGGTATCTCCTTGGGGCCAAACACCCATACATCCTCAATGTATCTTTCTTATCATGCCTTGTCCTCTTTTCACGTTTCCTAACAACCAAACCACTCATTCCGCACACATTCACTTAATTATATACTTCAGGGCGCCTTGCAGCCCTCAACTCACACACTCCTCACAACCTTTGGCAATTTTCCAACCACAACTGTCCACACTCACTCTGCATTCATCGGCAGACCAACTTCTTAATCCTGTATTTCATTCATTCATACACTCGTATACAGTCTGTTGACCCTGTCTCTTCCTGGTCTACAGGTAGTCGTCACTCCCCTCGTTTGCAGGTAGCCGTCATCAACACAGAACTGTTCAACACACCCAACCACATCCAAACCCTCAGCAGCCCTTTATCGTGCTGGGTTGGTATCCACGATGCCCTATAATTCCTGTCCCTTGTGGCCTTCCCTCTATGCAAGGCGGATTGGGGGACTTCCTGCCGAAAGCAGGAATACCTAAGGCGGTATTCGACAGACCTACTTAGTTGCAACTCTCTGACTTATTTACAAATTTATTTACATGGTGTTAGTAAATATACATGTTACTTTGAATTCAAAAACTCCATTCTTTCATAACACATAGTTCATTAATTTGGAGAGGCCTTACGTGGTGTGTGTTTGCCCGGCCTGGAAGGTCAAGTCACACAAACTTAAGAAATTTAGAGCAAGAACATGCTTACCTCTTAGCATGGCCATGCGTCGTTTGTGTAACCTGACCCTCAGCGCCTTTGGCAGCTGTCCACCTGGCCTTGTGCCAATCTCAGCAGTGCTTCCAAGAATATGTTGTGGAAAAATGTATCTTCTTGCCAAAAAGGATGCAACAACTCAAAAAGATGCAATAACTCAGGAGTTTGTGGATTCAAATTAGACTTTAATGAGCAATCATAAAAGCCGAGTTGACCTGCAGGAACAACTGTCTTGCCAACTCCGGACACACACATTTATACAGTGTTATCTTGCATAACCTTCCTGGCCACCCCTTTATGCTAATTCTTGGGCGGATCTTTCTCCCCATCCGCCACCATTGTTTCGCAACCTTCCAAGATCCGTTCCTTGTTAAATATTGGTGGCGCAGGCTTCAGGGATTTTATAAAAATAATAGAGCCATTAGGGCCCTATACATTCATTAATGCTTGATTATCCCCAAACAGTGATTAACAGTGATTATATTTACTGATTATATACTCCTGATACATTGATTACTGTTACCATATTGATTCATTGTATTCTCTCTCAGGTGCACATTGATTATACATACATTCATAAAGGGTGATAGTCCAGAAACACTCCTATGCCAAACCTCCATATATGTCAACCTCTGTTATACTTGCCCTATATATTCTATATAACAAAGTAATGGCCGGTTCATTTGTATTTTGGGGTGTGGTCTGTTGATTATGTGTAGATGTTGTTGGTTGTTCCGTGTCTGGCTGGTTCCTAACATCATCAGTAATAATTTCTATAACTTCACACATTCTGGATTGTCTATCAGCTTTTTTAGGATTTGACATATTCGGAAGACGACATGCGAGGCCTTATCAATGTAATATCACTATTATCGATTGGATTGTCATTGTTCATACCAGGCATAATATCATTGGATATAGCCGTTGCACTTGTTGTTGTTAGGCGTGGTCTGCTGAATGTGTGTAGAGGTTGACGGGTATGGGGTGCTGTTACCGCTCGCTCTAGCCAATTCTCTAGCTCTACGTCTTCTGGTCAAAGATAATTTATTCGTTTTTTTAGGATTTGACATATTAGGATACGACATGCGAGGCCTTATCAATGTAATATCACTATTACCGATGGGGTTGTCATTGTTCATACTAGACATAATATCAGTGGATATAGCTGTTGCACTTGATGTGTTAGGCGTGGTCTGCTGAATGTGTGTAGAGGTTGACGGGGAAGGGGTGCTGTTACTGCTCGCTCTAGCCAGTTCTTTAGCTCTATGTTTTCTGGTCAAAGATAATTTATTCGTTTTTTTAGTCTCCATGATTCGTATCAAGTATAGTAAACAAAATAAAAAAAAGTTGATGACACACCCATTCAAAATATACTGCATTAAAATTGCATTTGAAACACTTGCACGCGCACACACACACACACACACGCACATACCCGTTTTGACGATAAAAACTTTACTATCTATATGCATAACAACATCAATGATCTGACCTATTGATCGCGTCTAATTCGCATCTTAAAAGCTGGATTTGATCCCTAAGCACGCTATTTTCACGTGCGAGTGTAGACACCTCTGTAGCTTCATATCTCAAACCCTGTAAATGTGTATCTACTTCATATCTAAAGCCATTAATATTGAATTCCATATCGTCAAATCTGTTATGAACAACATCTTCGATTCTGACCATGTGGTTTTTTAGAAATTGATGCTTGCGCAGGTCCATAAACCATATCATACAAATTTATTTCCACAGAGCACAGAATATACTCGGTGATGTGCTTCGGGTCCCTGCTATTGTGAAAATAGCAATGCCGACTGTTTTGAGTACAAGCTAGGACCCAGTATCTCTATTCCTGTGTTGATTAGAAATAGAAGGAATTGTGAGCATGCAATCTATAAAGTAAACTTGTCTAATCTGTTAACTGTAACACGTCAACCTACTAGTCCAGGAACCCCTGTTATATCTATTAAGCTGGCTTTACTTAATATCAGATCTCTCGCCAACAAATCATTCTTGGTAAATGACATTATAATATCCTACAACCTAGATTTTATGTTTCTCACTGAAACGTGGCTAACAGAAGACTGTAGTGCTGCCATTCTTAACGAGACAGCACCTGAAAAATTTGGCTATATGAATACGTGTTGAAATGGTAGGAAACGAGGAGGAGTGGCTGCCCTAGTCAAAGATTC
The DNA here is from genome assembly GCA_016801175.1 of Esox masquinongy. Lineage (NCBI taxonomy): Eukaryota > Metazoa > Chordata > Actinopteri > Esociformes > Esocidae > Esox > Esox masquinongy. The sequence goes on from JACXGI010003934.1 coordinate 35,114, forward strand.
ATTCCAGTGCAAAGAAAATACACTAGGGAATTTTATTTCTTTTGAATACCTCTGTTTTACATTGAAGGGTACCCCCAAAATTTTATTTTTAACCATTTACAGACCTCCACGATATTCTGCTAATTTTATTGATGATTTTATTGAACTACTATCTGTTATATCAGTTGATTATTACTTGTTTATTATTACAGGGGATTTTAACATCCACATAGATGATAGTACAGACAATAATGCCAAAGAATTTTTTGCACTACTTGACACTTTTGATCTCACTCAACATGTGAAAGAGCGTACACACACTCAAGGCCACATTCTAGATCTGGTTATCTCTTAAGGTCTCGATATTTCCTCTGTCATGGTTAAAGACATGGCCCTGTCTGATCATTTCTGTGTCTTTATTGAATCACTTTTCACCCCGAATGTTCCAGTAAACTCTGTTTCTGTTAAGAAAAGGTACATTAATGAGAGTACCAAAGCTCAGTTTATGGAAGCCATAGCTATCTCTCTAACAATAAGTGCTGAGTCAGTTGATGTATTCCTGGATAATTTTAATCCCAAATTATTGAATGTCATGGATCATGTTGCACCGGTAAAGGTAAAGAAAACTATGAGCAAACAGAAAACACCATGGAGAACCACCATGATGGTAAGCGCCCTGAAAAGAGAATGTAGGAAAGCGGAACGTAAGTGGAGGAAAACTAAACTTCAAATTCACTATGATATCTGTAAACAAAGCCTTGGTAGCTTCAACAATGAGTTAGGCAGGGCCAGACAGCAAAATTTATCTGTAAACTGTAAAACAGCTGCAGCTCATTCAGAATGCGGCTGCTAGAATGTTAACCAGGACGAAGAGAACAGAGCACATCACTCCGGTTCTTAAATCTTTACATTGGCTTCCAGTCAGTTACAGAATAGATTTCAAAGTGGTCCTTTTAGTTTATAAATCTCTGAATGGTTTAGGACCCGAATACATTTCTGATATGTTTGAAGAATATAAACCGAGCAGGGGTCTTAGATCCATGAACGCAGGTCAGCTAGTAGAGCCCAGAGCCCAAACTA
>JACXGI010003934.1:36272-58147 GCA_016801175.1 Esox masquinongy
TGCCTACGACTGAGCACTTAAACTTAACCACACTGTTTAGCCTCATAGCTTCCTATGTTTTTATCCCATTTTTAATCTTTTTTTAATCTTTATATGTTTTCTTATTGTATTTTTATTATTATGCTGTTTTCATTTGTTTTGATGTTTTAATTTGAGTATTTGTTTTTATGTTATTGTATTTTTATATATTTTTTATTTTCTTTTTCTTTTTTAAAGCACATTGAATTGCTTCGATGTATGAATTGTGCTATATGAATAAACTTGCTTGCTTGCTTGCAAATGATTTAAATCAACACCATCATCATCAAGGGTTTATCTTACCGGGCCACTGAAGTCTAGTGACTGTAACAAAACTTCTTCATTGAACGATGCTACTGTTGCGATTGTGTTGTTGAGTTGGTCGCGCAGGTGTTGTGATTGGTTTACTTGCGGTGGCACACCGTTGGTCTCATCCATTGTGCTGTTCTCCCCCTCAGCTTGTTGTGTAGCTATATAGGGGTACACGATAGCCACCTGTCGAATTGGTGACAGTCTCCGGCATCTTAACGTTGGTGATCGGGGTGGCAGATAGAGATCTTCCAAAGAATCCGCTGTGAAGACATTTTTCACTTTTAGTTAATTGATCATTTTTACAATGTCTATAAATGTGCATACGAACACACACACACGTATATACTATACTTACACATGAAATCGAAACAATTATTTTTGCCGCCCATTTTCACCGGGGTACTGTTTCGGTCGCATCCCCTTGAAAAATCATCATCTATTGAACATCCTATAAGCACAAAATGTACAGATAATTAAATATAATAGGTATATTGTTAGCCACCCCTGACACAATCATTTATAATACATAAAAAGTTCTAGACTTTTATTAAAAGTTAATATATGTTGCTTGTGATATAAACGAGATGGTTACCTCATTTCAACACGTAAGCCAGCTTGTTTCAAAAACAAACCTTCAAAATACAACGGATGTGCGGTAAATGGTATTTGCCAATCTATTCATACAAAGATAAAACAATATCATTTTAATATATACCTGTAGCCATGCTGATTTAGGTAACACAATGACATTTCAAAACAGACAGTCGATATTTGCTGGAAACCTATAGGAATAAAACGGGGTAATATGTGCTACATTTATTACTAGGTCTTAAAGTTATTATGTAACTTATTGGTTAACAACACATGATTAAAATAGTACATTTGGGCCTTCATGACCTCATGTGGCCCAAGAAAAACATCAACCACGTTGTTACACACGGTGACCTTAAATCTACAGTGGCTATAAAAAGTCTACACACCCCTATTAAAATGCCAGGTTTTTGTGATGTAAAAGAATGAGACAAAGATAAATTATGTCAGAACTTTTTCCACTTTTAATGTGACCTATAATGTGAACAATTCAGTTGAAAAACAAACTGAAATCTTCGAGGGAGAAAAATGAAAAATAAAAACCATACAATAACCTGGTTGCATAACTGTGCACACTCTCTTATAACTGGGGATGTGGCTGTGTTCAGAATTAACCAATCACATTCAAACTCATGTTAAATAGAAGTCATTATACACCTGCCATTATTTAAAGTGACTCTGATTAATCACAAATAAAGTTCAGCTGTTCTGGTAGGATTTTCCTGACATTTTCTTAGTTGCATCTCAGAGCAAAAGCCATGGTTTGCAGAGAGCTTCCAAAGCATCAGAGGGATCTCATTGTTGAAAGATATCAGTCAGGAGAAGGGTACAAAAGAATTTCCAAAGCACTACATATACCATGGAACACAGTGAAGACAGTCATCATCAAGTGGAGAAAATGTGGCACAACCGAGACATTAGCAAGAACTGGACGTCCCTCCAAAATTGATGAAAAGATGAGAAAAAAACTGGTCAGGGAGGCTTCCAAGAGGCCTACAGCAACATCAAAGGAACTGCAGGAATTTCTGGCAAGTACTGGCTGTGTGCTACATGTGACAACAAAAAAAATAGAAAAACATTCAAGCCCGGCTGAAGTTTGCAAAAACAAACATCAAGTCCCCCAAAAGCACGTGGGAAAATGTGTTATGGTCTGATGAAACCAAGGATGAACTTTTTGAACATAATTCCAAAAGGTATGTTTGGTGCAAAATCAACACTGCACATCACCCAAAGAACACCATACTTAAATGAAGCATGGTGGTGGCAGCATCATGCTTTGCGGCTGTTTTTCTTCAGCTGGAACTGGGGCCTTAGTCAGGGTGGAGGGAATTATGAACAGTTCCAAATACCAGGCACTTTTGGCACAAAACCTTCAGGCGTCTGTTAGACAGCTGAAGATGTAGAGGAAGTTCACCTTTCAGCACAACAACGACCCAAAGCACACATCCAAATCCACAAAAGCATGGCTTCACCAGAAGAAGATTAACGTTTTGGAATTGCCCAGCCAGAGCCCAAACCTGAATCCAATTGAACAACTGAGGAGTGATCTGAAGAGGGCTGTGCACAGGAGATGTCCTCGCAATCTGACAGATTTGGAGCGCTTTTGCAAAGAAGAGTGGGCAAATATTGCCACGTCAAGATGTGCCATGCTAATAGACTCCTACCCAAAAAGACTGAGTGCTGTAATAAAATCAGAAGGTGCTTCAAAAAAGTATTAGTTTAAGGGCGTGCACACTTATGCAACAAGGTTATTGTGAGTTTTTTATTTTTCCCCCTCAAAGATTTCAATTTGTTTTTCAAATGAATTGTTCACGTTATATGTCACATTAAAGGTGGAAAAAGTTCTGACATGTTTATCTTTGTCTCATTCTTTTACATCACGAGAACCTGGCATTTTAACAGGGGTGTGTAAGACTTTTTATATCCACTGTATATAGATATGCCATGAAATTGCCTTAACATTGAATAATAAAACTACATAACCATGCTTTTAGTATATCTTAAAACATTCATGATTTCTTTGGGTTAAGAATTTAGTTTTACATACCTTAAAAAGTTTGAGCTGTGTTGCCAGCATGACGTCTGCTGGGAGAAAGGCCGCTCCACCGCTAGGGTCGCGTATTTAAACCCCTGACAATTTAACATACGCCCCCCATATATTTTTTACAGAATAAGACATACTTATTGGTCAACATGTAACAGACCCTCACAAAAACACACCCATCCCTGAATATGTTACAACACTTTACACCTGAATCAGGTCCCCCCCTGTTGAATAACGCCGCTGTGTCTAGGAGTCCTATTATGTTGAAAGCAAGGTTGCTTTAATCTAAACCAGGCCATGTTTGGATTCAAATTGAACATTATACCCTTGTTATACGCAATATAATACAATAATGTGTATTTATCAAATATAACAAAACTTAATACACATTATCCTATTTGACCCCACACACACCACCCTCTCTATTAAACTACTTCACACATAGTTCAGAACGCACCCTCAACCAATCAGCTTGTTCATACAGACACACACACACACACACACACACACACACACGCACCCACTTGATTTTTCAACCTATGGCTGATGTGTATACAAATTTGAATACAGCAAAGGCTTCTGGGAAGTTTATGAGATTTTTGAGACCGACCGCGGGTCGTATCACCAACCCTAGGACCTGGTCTCACCCTGGGGCCTTACAACGTTTGATCAACCATCAGCATTAGATGTATATTACTTGTTTGTTAGACTGCGGTTAACACCTTGTGGTTGTGGGTTATTATTCATATTCCATTATCAGTCTTTGGTTTGTTGGAAAAGAAACTGTCAAATGTGAATTAATAATTATGCCAGGCAGATTTGATCTTAAGACCCATCTCTTGTTAAAATTAAAATTTGGGCAGAAACTCTCCAAAATTGTAAGTCCTGAACCCTTCTTTATATCTTATACAAAAAAGCATGTTTCCCACGTAATTCTGTGCTTGTGGAAAAACGCCATGCTACACGCACATTGTAAAACATGGAAGGTTAACCCTTCCGAGTCTCAATCCGCAAATCCGCAGATTGCTCAATAGCATACATTAGCATAAATAATTGAAAAAACAATCATCGAAAAAATTGTAGGTTTTTTGTTATTATATTTGTGAAGCGTTCCGTTTGGTTCCTATGGGAATCACCGCCTGAGAGGTGAGGGGAGAGGTGCACCAAAACTGACTGAGCGCATAGCGCACATTTCGATAAAATGTTATTACTAGAATCATTTGGCTGACTTTTGCTCATATCTAGGTATTCTAACGAAGCGATTAGTACATAGATTGTGTTATATGGGGATAACAGCCTGCGTGAGAGAAATAGTAGAGTGTAACCAACTGGCCACCTCTGACTGACCACATAGGCGTACATGTCTATAAATATCCCAAACTGAACTGTAATAACTAGAATTGTACTTACCTAATATCCAGACAACTCCAACAAAGCGATCTGTACATAGTTTGTATTCCCATGGGGATGAACAGCCAAAAGTATAGTCCACAAGATGGTCGCCTACCGAAACACAAAATGTAGGCTACATTTCTATGAATATCCAGAAAAGTAATCACTAGAACCATACGGCTGACTTTAGCTTAGATCTAGGCATTCTAACGAAAAGAATGCTATATAATTTGTGTCCCTTTGGCCAATTCAGTCCGCCTGGTAGATCTGGACAAAACCAGTCACCATTACGCGTTGGAGTATTCCTTTGTTTCTTTGTCGCCTGAATCACAAATTGCGCTTGTACAATGTTTATATAGCCTGGAAATTACCTCTGTCACGTAGGAATGATGGGACGTCATAAAGCATACATCAAGAGGCACTTTCAATAGGCTTTAAAATTAAGCATTTTAAGCCTTTCTGCATTGTACAATTTGGCAGTATGTCCTACCCATTCATTTACATTAGAAATGGCACAAATCTGGTATGGTGACATGTACATTGGCAATGTATATGAATGAGTAGGAAATACTGCCCAATTGTACAAGAAAAGTAGACGTCTTAGAGACATGGGAGTTGGATTTTCCAAGCACCAGCAATGTAGTACATTGGGCTTGGACGGTTGTCATGCAGTGTAATACACTGCCACCGGCGATGTAATACACTGGATGTGGACTGTAGATTTGCTGTGTATTCCACTGCCAGCGGCAATGTTATACACTGGATATGGACAGTAGTCTTGCAGTGTAATACAGTGAGGGAAAAAAGTATTTGATCCCCTGCTGATTTTGTCCGTTCGCCCACTGACAAAGAAATGATCAGTCTATAATTTTAATGGTAGGTTTATTTGAACAGTGAGAAACAGAACAACAACAAAAAAATCCAGAAAAACGCATGTCAAAAATGTTATAAATTGATTTGCATTTTAATGAGTGAAATAAGTATTTGATCCCCTCTCAATCAGAAAGATTTGTGGCTCCCAGTTGTCTTTTATACAGGTAACGAGCTGAGATTAGGAGCACACTCTTAAAGGGAGTGCTCCTAATCTCAGCTATTTACCTGTATAAAAGAGACCTGTCCACAGAAGCAATCAATCGATCAGATTCCAAACTCTCCACCATGGCCAAGACCAAAGAGCTGTCCAAGGATGTCAGGGACAAGATTGTAGATGTACACAAGGCTGGAATGGGCTACAAGACCATTGCCAAGCAGCTTGGTGAGAAGATGACAACGGTTGGTGCGATTATTCGCAAATGGAAGAAACACAAAAGAACTGTCAATCTCCCTCGGTCTGGGGCTCCATGCAAGATCTCACCTTGTGGAGTTGCAATGATCATGAGAACGGTAAACAATCAGCCCAGAACTACACGGGAGGATCTTGTCAATGATCTCAAGGCAGCTGGGACCATAGTCACCAAGAAAACAATTGGTAACACACTACATCGTGAAGGACTGAAATCCTGCAGCGCCCACAAGGTCCCCCTGCTCAAGAAAGCACATGTACAGGCCCGTCTGAACTTTACCAATGAACATCTGAATGATTCAGAGGAGAACTGGGTGAAAGTGTTGTGGTCAGATGAGACCCAAATCGAGCTCTTTGGAATCAACTTAACTCGCCGTGTTTGGAGGAGGAGGAATGCTGCCTATTACCCCAAGAACACCATCCCCACCGTCAAACATGGAGGAGGAAACATTATGCTTTGGGGGTGCTTTTCTGCTAAGGGGACAGGACAACTTCACCACATCAAAGGGACGATGGACGGGGCCATGTACCGTCAAATCTTGGGTGAGAACCTCCTTCCCTCAGCCAGGGCACTAAAAATGGGTCGTGGATGGTTATTCCAGCATGACAATGACCCAAAACACACAGCCAAGCAACAAAGGAGTGGCTCAAGAAGAAGCACATTGAGGTCCTGGAGTGGCCTAGCCAGTCTCCAGACCTTAATCCCATAGAAAATCTGTGGAGGGTGCTGAAGGTTCGAGTTGCCAAACGTCAGCCTCGAAACCTTAATGACTTGGAGAAGATCTGCAAGGAGGAGTGGGACAAAATCCCTCCTGAGATGTGTGCAAACCTGGTGGCCAACTACAAGAAATGTCTGAGATTGCCAACAAGGGTTTTCCTCTGTGATTGCCAACAAGGGTTTTGCCACCAAGTACTAAGTCATGTTTTCCAGAGGGGTCGAATACTTATTTCACTCATTAAAATGCTAATCAATTTATAACATTTTTGACATGTTTTTCTGGATTTTTTTTGTTGTTATTCTGTCTCTCACTGTTCAAATAAATCTACCATTAAAATTATAGACTGATAATTTCTTTGTCAGTGGGCAAACTTACGAAATCAGCAGGGGATCAAATACTTTTTTCCCTCACTGTACAATGTAACCGGTTACTTAAGTCACTCAATCTGGATGTAGACCTGGCCCGATAAACATCCTGAGTAGCAGTGATTTGTGTGTAAACGTCAAAATTTGCACTCGGGAGAGTTTGGACCAAAGTGTATGGGTAATCACATTGGGCGTACATTTTGGCAGTAAAGAATGTACATTTGCCTAGTAAATGTCAAAATTTGGACTGGGGGGAGTATGGACTGAAGTGTATTATGGGTAATCCCATTGGGGTACAATTAGGAAGTATAACGTACATTTGCCTAGTATTCTTCAAAATGTGGACTGGGGGGAGTTTGGACCAAAGTGTATTATGGGTAATCCCATTGGGGATACAATTGGGCAGTAAAGCATGTACATTTGCCCAGCAAACATCAAAATTTTGACTCAGGGGAATTTGGACCGAAGTTTATGGGTAATCCCTTTGGTCGTACAATTGGGCAGTAAAACGTACATTTTCCCAGCAAACGTCAAAATTTAGACTCTGCGGAGTGTGGACTGAAGTGTATGGGTGATCCCTTAGGTCATACAATTGGGCAGTAAAATGTGTACATTTGCCTCGTAAAGGTCAGAATTCTGACTCTGGGGGGATTGGACTGAAGCGTTATGGGTGGTCCCATTGGGCGTACAATTTTGCGGAAAAACCGTACACGTGCAATGTAAACCACAGCCACCACCTGCCCAGGACTTGCTGCCTGACTGTGGAAAACCACTGACTTACATCCCACTTCAGAGCGGTGGAGCATGGGGAGCCCTAGAGCATTTTTTGCAAATTACAGTTTGGCGAGAAGCCAGTAATACTAGGCATTTGGTGACAAATTGGGCAGTATAAACATTAGTGCTAGTAGTGCGTCAATGTACAATCTCGGACCATTCATTTTTGTCTAAAAAGCTAGTGCTTTCCCTTCCCAGTATGTCTGTATCAAACGACACAAACTCTGTTAGATTTGCATAACTAACTCATGCTATTGGACATGTACACTTCACAATTACCTGGATTGTTTTACTGCATAGCTCTCGAATAGGGAACCTGCTTCATTCGTATTACTTCAGGCAACGAAAAACAGGTCCACATGAAGAATCACCATTAGAGTTGAAGGTGGAATGTTCTTGCTGTTTTGTATGCCTGTATGTGATCTTCCCACCAGTACATTGCTGCAGTTTTTAACGTCCAGATTGGTAGAATGCTCTCCAACAACATACATGCAGTTAGGTCAATTATTGTGAATAGGTCCTCAACAGCAGTCAATGTACTCATCCAAACAGACAACTGTCGTGGAAAAATGTATCGTCTCGCCAAAAAGGATGCAACAACTCAAAAAGATGCAATAACTCAGGAGTTTGTGGATTCAAATTTGACTTTTAATGAGCAATCATAAAAGCCGAGTTGACCTGCAAGGAACAACTGTCTTTCCAACTCCGGACACACACATTTATACAGTGTTATCTTGCATAACCTTCCTGGCCACCCCTTATGCTAATTCTTGGGCAGATCTTTCTCCCCATCCGCCACCATTGTTTCACAACCTTCCAAGATCCATTCCTTGTTAAATATTGGTGGCGCAGGCTTCAGGGATTTGTATAAAAAATAATAGAGCCATTAGGGCCCTATACATTCATTATTTCTTGATTATCCCCAGACAGTCATTAACAGTGGTTATGTTTATTGATTATATATTCCTGATACATGATTACTGTTACCATATTGATTCTGTTACTATATTGATTCATTGTATTCTCTCTCAGGTGCACATTGATTATACATACATTCATAAAGGGTGATTTTTCAGAAACACTCCTATGTCAAACCTCTCTATACTTGCCCTATATATATATTCTATATATTTCCCCCTTTGGGGCTTCCTCAAGCCCCAGAATCTAGGCCTGGGAGTGGTGAGTGAAGAGGGGAACTCAGTCCCAGCAAACAGAGTTGAAATCAACCCCATCACCTAATAACAACCCCCTCTGTCAATCACCAGCCCAGAGGATTAGGAAGCCAAACGTCTCCCTCCCGTGTGACTGGGAGGAAGTAAAAGACCTCCCAACCCTGTTGATCAATTAATTAATCATGAGTGTAAGCATGTGCAACTTATTTTCCAGAGCCTTGCAATTGTGTTGTCCAAAATGATTATGCATATATATATATATATATATATATATATATATATATATATATATATATATATATATATATACACATGATATAGAGAAAAATTAGCACATCCATCACTTATAATCAGAAATAGGTATAGATAACAAAACTTGTAATAAGACCTTCATCTCCAACCATTAATATCCTCATACTAAGTTGGCTGCCAGCCACCTAGGAGCCCTTAACCTTCTTTATTTTGGAGCACAATCTTTTTCAGCACATAAAGGGCAATCCCCCCTTTGACATAATGTGCAATCATAAGGTTCTGGGTAATGATAATGTCCATCTCCACCACTCTTCATTCGATACCCCTTACTACAATATCGACACCAGGTTTCTCTGTAGGGGCAAGGGTAGTGTTTCGGACCTAGTCATTCTTGAAGCTCCATGTCCTAATAGCCCTGGTTAAACACACTCCCATCCGTCATTGAGCCATTACATATGTCACCGTCCATGATTGGGGCTATCACAGCAACGTTGCTTGCTGAAATAGAATTCTGATGATAATATTCCTGGCATGCCCACCCAGCTCCTGGTTTGAGCGACCATTCACATTCCAGATTTCCGTACGGGCAGTTCAAAGGCCCTCCTTTAACGTTGCAGGGATGTCCATGCTTATCCATGTACTGTCCGGGATGACCCTGTGGTGGAATGACTTCGGGGTCATTAGCAGCAACATCCATACCTCTTAAAGGCATCTGGGATACAACAGTCTTGGTCAAAAATGATCTAAGGAGAGGAATTACACAGCATGCCACCACCGCCAATACCACTAATACTATCCCTATCAGTATCCCTACTTTGGTTAATATCACACGCCATTGTCCTAGTGACATCTCCAGCCAGTCCCAAGTGTGAGTGTCCGAGCCTGCATTATCCTTCACCTCCTTCCTCAGCTGCTTGAGCTTGAGCATAGCCTGGGTAAAGGAACCATCCGGGGCAGTGTTGTTTGGAATGAAAGTACAACACTCTTCTCCAAATATTACACAAACTCCACCCTTTTCTGCTAAAATCCAGTCTAGTGCCTGCCTATTCTGCCATGTCATCTTACTCGTAGCTTGTAGTTGCTCACCCAGGGTTGTCAGAGCTGCATCTGTATAATTGATAAATCGCTGCTGATTGTAATATATGTAATTGATCCATTCCGCATATTTAGCTGGTGCTATCCATGGAATTATAGATTCGAAACCTGCACTGATCTCACTCCTTGCTTTAAACTGATTGGGGATTCCTCTTGGTTGACCTATTGCATCGATAATAACCTGCGGATCTGGTATGTAAGACCTCTTAGTCCGTGACTTTACTGGTTCCTCCTCGGACGGCTGTATATTATTCGTTTGTACCTGGATGCGAGGTATTATGGTCAAATCTTGGGCCACCCTGACTCTGGCACATGTCCCTGACCTATTGCTCGGTAACACTGAGCGTAGCTGCCTTCCTCCACACATCCAAAATATATCTGCAATAGCTTGGTCCTGCTCCAAATAGATGCTCTGTGTTCCTGCCCTCTGGAACAGAGTAAAGCCACTACCAGTTTGCATCATTGATATCTCTCCTTTGTCCAGAACAATTATCATTTTACATTTCGGAAAATGTCAACAGTTCCTCCTGCCCGAAAACATTTGTGTCTACCCAATATCCTCAAGCCTGACGCTGGAAGTGTGACCTCTGCCTTTTCGGAACTTATCTTTACGTCTAATGCCTCACATTCTGATGTTATCGAGAAGTTATACTTCTTCATTTCCGCTTGGATCCGTGTGCTTCCTAGCCAGACTAAACACGTTACAAAGCACGGGTCATGGTAGCTATCATCATCAACTCCTGCACACCATAACTGAAATTTTTCATCTAAACACTCTTCCCAACCTTTCTCAATAGGCACCACTACCATGGTAAACAATTATCTACCTCGTGTTGGTTAGCCGTATACTGAGCCCATCTGTACCAGTCATATTTTCCAGCTGCTTCCATATGGTCCCTTTCTACTTCTTCTGCTGGTTCTACAATGGTGACCGGGTATGGTCATTGCTGTGGCTGCGGAGTTTAAGGCCTGTGCTGGTGCTAGAACCTCATCCTCCTTCATGGGCACCACCACAAGCGGTTGTACTATAGTGGGCGCTTGAGTCAACGTTTGTTGCACCTCTCTCGGAGTTTAGGTCACCATGATTGATGTGTCTATACTTCCTGAACCCATGTCATCATGCCACCAATCTATCCGTTGTATCTTACTCCCACTCACGTAGTCCGTGATGATTAGCTCAAGAAATAACCCTTTTCTTCCCTTATCGTACTCAACCATTATTCTCCACATTCCCCGTCTCCATGACCCTGATCCGGCAGGTACCCCCTGACCAGATTGCCTGACCATATTGAGCATCGTCTGTCCAACTACACAGGTTGTTTTCACTCTGAGTTCTTACCCTGATGGACCTCTGTGTCTCATACTTAGTTTTCCTCAGAATCACCATTTCCCTAGCCTCGAGTATATCTTTACTGCTCACAGCTCTTCTTTTACGCTTTGTGTCTCTTTCTTGGTCCCACGGTATATAAGTATCCAATTCCTTGCTATTTATGTCTTTGTCCCACAACTGTCCCCATGTTTCTCCCTTTATTTCCACTGTATCTCTTTCTCTTACTGTTGCTGAAGGAGCTGTTTCCTCAAAAAGTTCTCTGGCCTGCGTTTGGTTTATTTTTGGTCCTGCCCTTACTTTTCACTTCAGCTGCTTACACAGAACCTGATATTTCCCATTTTATACCTGTCTTCTTCCGGGTGGGCCGCACATGCCTGTCTCACTGCGAGCCTCAACATCCCATTGGCACTTTCCTCCCTCTACATTTCCCAACCAGACTGTTTGATTTCGATCCCCAAGGTTGTCTGTACTAATGAAAACAGTCACTCTTAGTCTTATCGTGATCAAGCGGTAGGGCATAATTCCTGCTAATAGTGCTGCTGTGCATACCTTATTCCTTCTGTCCAGGTTAACGTCAGAGTCATTAGTATCAGGTAGGAGTCCAGTCACATTACTCCCAGTCCAGGTCGGCAAGGTTGATGGTAGAGAACTCTTGTTCAGGAATAGGGATGCCTGGTTCTCCTTGTGCACTTTCTGCAGGTGCCTCCCCTGGACTTCGTGGACTGATGGGTTCCAGGGAATGGGGAGCTCCCTGGCTCTGGTGCCCATGCACTTTCCTGTCGATAGATAACTTCATGTATAACGGTTAGTTGTCGTACATATTCTCTGAGTTCCTCTTCTAACTGTTCTAACGGAGGCCCTTCATAAGGACCCCTAAGCACTGGTACTGGCATGGGCCGACCCGTAAGCATCTCATGCGGTGTTAGATGGGTTATTCTGTTAGCCTGCATGCGGCAGCTCATCAGTGTCAATGGTAAAGCTTCAACCCAGTTCAACCTAGCGCTGGCACAAATCTTGTTGATTTTAGCTTTCAGTGTTCCATTTACCCTTTCTACCATCCCTTGAGACTGAGGATGGTAAACACATCCCAACCTCTGCTTAATTCTGAGCTGCTGAACCACCAAGGTTCTCTCAATTAAAGCAGACCCATTATCTGAGCTAATCTCTGTTGGGATACCAAATCTTGGCATTACTTCCCTAGTCAGAAACTTTATCACCGTTCCTGCTCCTTGGTCTTTTGAGGGTACAGCTTCCACCCATCTGCTAAATCTATCGATCACCACAAGCATATACCGCTTTCCATTGACAGGCCTCAGCATATCCACAGTCTATCACCAAATACCTAAACGGCCCTTCTGGAGTTGGGATGTGACCCAACGGCGTTGTTATTCCTTTCCTAACATTGTTTTGTGCACATACTTCACACTCCGCCAGGGCTGCATCTACCGTTGCCTGCATTTATGGTGACCAAATCCCTTTTCCTTAATTTTTTTCATAACTTCGCCTCTTGCACAATGATCGAAACCATTTGTGATCAGGATTTGTAATAGGGCCGCTGGCGCCACTAAGTGTCCTGTATGAGCTCTCCAGAGGCCTGCATCATCTCTGGTTCCTCCTCGCTTAACCCACACATTGCGCTCATAGACACTGGCTCTTTCCTGCATCCTGATAATATCATCCATTCCAGGGGCTGCCTCAACTAATATGGCTGGTGCCATTATCGCACTATGACACTTTGATGCTAATTTTGCTGCCTCGTCTGCTGCGTTGTTACCCTGAATGATATAGTAATTTCCCTTCTTGTGTGTCTGACACGTAATGATGGCTACTTTTAGAGGAAGCAAAAGAGATATCATTAAGTCCTGAATATGATCATGATGCTGGATGGGCGTTCCATCTGTTTTCCTAAAACCTCTTTGTTTCCACACAGCTCCAAATAAATGACAGACACCATGCGCATAGGCTGAATCAGTATAGATGTTCACTACCTTATCTCGTCCTTCCTTATAGGAGGCTGCCAAAGCTTTTAGTTCTGCTAATTGAGCGGAAAACGGCTGTGAACATGCCTGACTAACTATGGTCTGAAATTGGCCCTTACTGTTTCTTCTGACCACCGCAAATCCTGCATGATTTCCCTCATAGTCCTTATAACAGCATCCATCCACAAACAACTCTTCTTCGGCACCTAAAATTGGGGTTGAGAGAAGGTCAAGACTCTGTCACACAATCATGAGGCTCTCCCTCATAACCAAGGGGAACTCTTTCTGCTGGGTTAACTGTTGTACATCGTTTGATAATTATGTCTGGATATGTCATTAGAGGCAGATTGTCTAACAACCTTGAGTTTGTTACAACAAATTTCCCTTGCTCTATCATTTCTGCCACCTTGTGGTGGGTGTGGATGATCACTGGGTATCCCATGGTGATAGTTGAAGCCTTATCATATGCATACTGGACTGCTGCCAATCCCTGGTAGCAGGGTGAGTATCCTTGTGCCACTGAATCCAATTTAGTGCTATAATACGCAATGGGCTGTTTCTTCCTGCCACTACAGGTGTTCTGCATCAAAACTGCTGTTGCATATCCCCTGTCTCTATTAGCAACATACCACAAAAAAGGCTTGGTATAATCTGGTGTTCCCAGAGCAGATGCTGACTGCATATCCTGTTTTATTGTTTCAAAAGCTGTCAAAGCATCACTTTTCCAATTCAACTTGGCGCCCAACTGCTGCTGTCCAGCGTTTTTCATCAGTTCCCGTAGGGGTGCCACCTTAACTGCATAGTCTTCTATCCAGTCTGAGCTGAACCCTGTCATCCCCAGAAAGGTAATTTGCCCTACCGTCTGAGGCAACGGGGCCTTGCTCACCCCTTCCAGTTGGGCCGGGCTTATGGTTTTCGATTGGTGAGCTACAGTCCTACCCAGATATTAAACTTCTGTCTGGCAATACTGCAACTTTTTCTTAGACACCTTGTGTCCCCACTCAGCCAATTTCTGCAATACTTTTATGGAGTCAGCATGGCACTGCTCCAGCGTAGGAGCACATATCAGCAAGTCGTCTACATACTGGATCGATGTTCCCTCTAATACAAGTTCCTCCAAATCTGCCTTCAACACCTGGTTGAAGGTGTGCGGGGAATGTTTGAAACCCTGGGGTAAGCGCGTGTAACTATATTGCTTCCCACCATAAGTAAAAGCAAACAGGTGTCTACACTCCTCCGCTAAGGGAACACTGAAAAACGCGCCACACAAATCTATCAATGCAAAGTACTTGGCGTTGCCTGGGATGTTTGTCAGCAGTGGGTTTGGAACCTCTGCCTGACAATCCTGCACCATCTCATTTATTGGTCGTTAATCGTGGACCAGCCTCCACTTCTTTTTATCTGCTTTCAGGACGGGGAACAGTGGGGTATTACAGTCACTAACCATTTCTTCCAACACATCGGCCTCCGCCAGGCCTTCAATTGTTGGCTTAATGCCTGCTTCTGCTTCTGGCTTCATGTAATACTATCTTTTCCACACAGGCTTAGATCCGGGCCTCAACCAGTCCAACATCTGTGTCATGTTGTGACCATACCTGCTCTGAAATTACCTGTTCCATTTCTTTCCTTAACATCTCTTGTTTATCAATAGCTTCTCCTATTTGTACTTGCTGGCCTGTAGTGATCTCCACTTCCTGTGGTTCTCCAATCATTTCTGCAAAACAGAGAATCTTGATTAAATCTTTCTCAGAAGAGCAAAGGATGAGAGGGTTATCTGTTTTTTCCCACTGTACCTGCTTTGCTCGTCTCATCATTGGACCCAGATCCTTAGCTTTAAAACCCTTATTTACCAATAGAGTGACATGTGGGTCTAACCCAGGCACATCAAACCACTTGGCTATCAATTCTGATCCCTGTGTGTCACATACTTCCATCGCTGCCCCTTGTTTTCCTATCACCAAATATTGTAACCTAATGGGAGCCGGTTTCCCATTTACATTTATCAACCACAACTGTTCCAGGAATATATCTTGATATGGGTCATATCTTAATGTACAATGGTAGTCCATCAAGGGCCTTCTAGCCTTTGAAGCCTCTGAAGCCTCTGGCATCTGTGCTTCACTATATTTCCCCCATTTGGAGGTAACTTTTCAGACTCCTTCCTCTATGTCTCCTATCCAGTAAACATTTGCCAAACATGCCTGTTGCATCATCATCTGCCTTTCGTTCCCAGTTTCCTCTATTATTATCCCATCTGGTGTGCATTGAATCTGTAGTCCCAATTGACACAATGCATCTCTTCCCAATAAGTTAATTGGGGTATGTGCTGAAACTAATATAGGAAATTTAGCTGAGCGTCCACTCGTGGCTAGGTGTACTGGAGCAGTCATGGGTATCAGCTGGGTTTGTCCCGAGAATCCAACTGTCTTAGCATATTTTCCTGACATAGGGAGGTGTGGGGCATAATTTGGACTTACACAAGAGTAAGTGGCTCCAGTATCTACCATCATTGGTGTGCCTCTATTGTTTACTTGAACCTGCAGCATTCATCAGTTTGCACTGTTATTGCTGTTATTGCTGGAAACTGACCCTCCCCTTCAGGATTCTCTTGGCACCCTCAATATCTCTAATTTGGTCCCACCCAAGGGTTCACAGGACCCTGAGGGGGTTGAGACTGTGGCTGATGCCATGCTCTGTACCAATTATTAGGACCTTGGTTTGGCCCAGTCCTATCAGGCCATGGGTTTGTGGGACAGCTTCCTCTGGTGTGCCCTGCCTGGTTACATCCCCAGCACACACCTACTGGGCCCCTTGGCCCTCTATACTGATTTCTTGGCCCATTTCCTCATCCCCTACCCTGGGTAAACACATTCACTACTGGTGTGGTGGGTGACTGTGGGGCCTGCGGGTGTTGTGGTGGTTGTTGACCTCCCTGGAGGAAGGGCGCCATGGTGCTTTCCTCGGTGCCTGTCACGGTGGTCACCGGGGCTTGAGTCTTTTTCTTTTTTGTCAGTTCATCCAGTTGCAGTTGGGTGAGCTTTCTCTGGATCTCTTTCCCCTGCTCAGTCTTCTTTTTTTTCACTTTTTCTGTATCGTTCCACAGTGTGGATGAAATAGTTTCTGAATTCCTTGTGTGGCTTAGATTTCATCAGTGCCACTTCGTCTTCCAGCCTAGTCCTTACTGTCATGGGCAGTGCTTCCACTAGTGCCTTACTGAACATGATGGACACTAGGTCATCAGTCTCTGGGTCTTTCTCCATTTCCAGCCTCCATCTTTCTAGCTGCTTCTGCAAATATACAGCTGGATTCTCAGCCTCCCCCAGTGGTGTTCCTTTCAACACATCAGAGTCTATTACAGCTGGGTACTCTTCCCTTAAGGCCCTCCACAGTTGCTGTCGGAACGGGTCAAAGGACTGTCCATCCCTCACAACAGTCCCTATCATTTGTGCCAGACCACCATCTCTCAGCACCGCCTCCATTTTGGTCGTCCCCACCACTCTGGCCATCAAGGCCTTCAGGTCCCCCACCGCCAGCAGTTTTCCCATGGTCTGTTCTTCCAGCATCCTTATCCATTTCCAAGCCCCATTGTGAAGGTTGGGTAATTTAGCAACCAGCCCTTCCAGGTCCTGCGTGGCCCAAGGCAAATACTGTGGGTTGCCCCCTTTTATCAGAATTGGGAACATCTGTGCGGGCAGTTTGTTTTCTAGGGCCTGTGTTTGCGTTTGACTTCGCAATCCATATCCTTTTGAGGCTATTTCTACTCCTTTGGCCCCTTCTTTTTCCGCCTCTATTTCTTTATCTACCCTTATCAGCTGCTTCTCTGCCCATTCTGTCGTTTTCTGTCTTTCTTCATCTCTCTGCTCACGTGTCTCTTAATTCACTACTAAGCTGTTTAATCATTCTCTCTTAGCGGTAACACTCCTCGTCCCTTTGTCGCTGCAACCTTGCAGCTTTTTCTCTCAATTCTTGTTCTTTATTCTGAGGAGACCAATCTGCATCTACCACCGCCTTTCCTGCTGGCCCCTGTTTCCCTTTTCCTTGCCCTTTTGATCTCATCCACTCGATACACCCCTCATAGCAGTCTACATCTAGTGTAGGCTTTTTCTTCTCTTCTCTGCTCTTACCTGGAGTGGAGGCTTTCGTAGATTTCTTTTCCTCATCTATCTCAATTTCTCCTTTGACTCTTACTGTCCCTGTCACCATGGGACACTGTATCCCTTTATAAGGTTGGGAACTGTCAGCCCATTTTACCTTCTCCTCTGTCTTCTCCTCGTCTTTCTTTAGCACGCTCCTGGCTTTGGCTACGCTTGCCAAATGACCTTTACCTTCTTCTAGGAATAATTTAATCACCTCTCTCTCCTTCTCTTGCTTCCACTTCCGTTTTTCTGTGAGATCATTATTTTTATAATTTTTTATGATAGAGCCCATTTCTTCGCATAACGAAACATCAAATGTCCCTTCTTTCGGCCACTTTCTTGCCATTTTCCTGGTCCTTTTCTCTAAGGCCTCAGAAATGGCCTTAATCTCTTCTCCACACAAGGGAAACCTCTTTACTAAGAGCTCAACTGGTGTCCCCGCCATTTTTGCTTTTTACCCCTGTGTTCTAGATTGGAATGTTAGCCTCTTACTCTGCCAAACTCCCTTCTTCTCAGGACTCCCTTCACTTGGCCAGTTCCCTTCCTGGGACGTCTGCCACCTAACTTGGCACGTTCTCTTTTCTGGGACCCCTGCCCAGAGCCCCCTTATCTGTCTAAGTGTTTTCAACCCCACCACTAGGCTAGAGGTATCTTAATACTATAATTCACACAAACAACAATAATCAACTGAAGTTTAATTTATTTCACTTTTACCACTTTACAATGTACAAACTCAGTATTACACTCTTGTCATCAGTCTTCTCCTCTCAAAACCACACACACTCTCTTGGTCTTTGCATTTGCCTAGTGAGGGGTTCATCTAGATCTGGGTGACTGGACCATACTCGCCTACCCCGACTCGACACCCAAATCACCTCTTGATCTTGTAAATCCGTGACCACTCTCCTTGCTATTATCTCGCCTGTGTCCTCATACCGTTGTTCATACACCTCTTCCTTATATATCTTTGTCATAAACAGGGTAATCAACACATCTTCTCTCCAGGTCTGGTACGTTCTCTGAACCCATCTATCTTGGAGCCTCCTCCTTACCAACACCTTATTATATGTGTATGGCCTGATCATGTATTTTCCAACAGTCAATTAAAACCACACTTTTTCTGACGGCCTCAGCCTCTGCCTAATTATGGGTATATCTAATTCTGGATTACTAGACCAAATCCTTCCGCCCACTACTTCAATCCATGTGACCTGCTGGTCTATCGTATATGCGGATTGCAACCTAACCAATACGTCACCAGTGTCTGGATCGCGACAGATGGCCTCTTCTTTTTTTAAATATTGTTACTGAAATAGTAGTAACAGTAATGTTATCTCTTAAGGGATATGAGTTTGTAATAATTGGCAGACAAAGTCTTTGTTTTTCTGGTATTACTTCGAATAGTGTTCTTGTGCCCATATGGATCAGTAAACCAGATTATCTTCAGTGGCTGCTCTAGCTATCTAGTTATATGAGCATCCAAACTCGGATAGCTGGACCAGATTCTAATTTCTCCCACCTCAATCCAAACAACCTCATTTTTTTTTGTCCAAGCCGTATAATACCTTTGTAACTCTTTTGCTGTAGATATAACGCCAAATTACGTTCTCTCTTTCTCTTAGTGTAGTTAAAGAGAATATAGTGACTGTAATGTTGCTCCTACTTCTTTTATACTTCTGTGAGACTATATTCCTGTATAACCGCAGTCTATCCTTTTTCTCAAATAGTGTTATTCGCAGAATTTTTCCCATTTACACCTCAACTACCTGTTCTTCTATTCCTCGTTATTCTAACTATCTGCCATTCTTCTCTTTTTTGCATAAGGATCATTAAACCAGAACATCTCACAAGGCTGCTCTATCTGTCTGCCCATAGGCCCATTCAATTCTGGATGACTCGACCAAACCCTTATCTGACCGACCTTAATCCAGACTACTTTTCCAATAAATGTCCACACAGTCGGATATCTTACTAATTCTCTTCCGTCACTCACGTTTCGTATTATATTTTCCCTTTCCCTCAATATGGTCACTTCAAACGTTATGATAGTGACGTTACCTATATCAATCGCGTAACTCCTTGGGGCCAAGCGCCCATATATCCTCAATGTATCTTTCTTATCATGCCTTGTCCTCTTTTCACGTTTTCTAACGGCTAAACCACTCATTCCTCACAAATTCACTTAATCATATACTTCAGGGCACCTTGCAGCCGTCAACTCACACACTCCTCACAGCCTTGGGCACTTTTCCAACAACAACTATCCACACTCACTCTGCATTCATCAGCAGACCGACTTCTCAATCCTTTATTACATGCTCTCACACACTTGTATTACAGTCTGTTGACCCCGTCTCTTCCTGGTCTGCAGGTAGTCGTCACTCCCCTGGTTTGCAGGTAGCCGTCATCAATACAGAACTGTCCAACAATCCCAAACCACATCCAAACCCTCAGCAGCCCTCTCTACTATGCTGGGTTGGTATCCATGGTGCCCTGCAATCCCTGTCCCTTGTGGCTTTCCTTCTATCAAGGTGGATTGGGGGACTTCCTGCCGAAAGCAGACCCTTCTAGGCGGCCAAACCTAAGGTGGTATTCGACAGACCTCTCTTAGTTGCAACTCCCTTACTTATTTGCAAATTTATTTACAGGGTGTTAGTAGACATATACGTTACTTTGAATTCAAAAACTCCATTCTCTCACAAAACACAGTTCGTTAAATTTGGAGAGGCCTTACGTGGTGTGTCTGCCCAGCCTGGAAGGTCAGGTCACACAAACTAATACTTTTTAGAGCAAGAACATGCTTACCTCTCAGCGTGGACACACATTGTTTGTGTAACCCGACCCTCAGCGCCTCTGGCAGCCGTCATGTCTGGCCCCTTGCAAATCTCAGTGGTGCCTGCAGGAATATGTCATGGAAAAATGTATCATCTCGCCAAAAAGGATGCAACAACTGAAAAAGTTGCAATAACTCAGGAGTTTGTGGATTCAAATTAGACTTTTAATGAGCAATCATAAAAGCCAAGTTGACCTGCAGGAACAACTGTCTTGCCAACTCCGGACACACACATTTATACAGTGTTATCTTGCATAACCTTCCTGGCCACCCCTTATGCTAATTCTTGGGCGGATCTTTCTCCCCATCCGCGACCATTGTTCCACAACCTTCCAAGATCCATTTCTTGTTAAATATTGGTGATGCAGGCTTCAGGGATTTGTATAAAAATAATAGAGCCATTAGGACCCTATACATTCATTATTACTTGATTATCCCCAAACAGTCATTAACAGTGATTATGTTTATTGATTATAAATTCCTGTTACATGATTACTGTCACCATATTGATTCTATTACTATATTGATTCATTGTATTCTCTCTCAGGTGCACATTGAATATACATACATTCATGAAGGGTGATAGTTCAGAAACACTCCTATGTCAAACCTCTATATACTTGCCCTATAAATATTCTATAAAACCAATTCAAGTACAAACTGATATTAATTGAAATTGTTCAAAGACATTCAAATTGATTATATTGTTGCTTCTGAAGTGTGAGCAAATGGATTTCAACATTCTAGAAAAGGTTTTGATGCCAATATGTGATATGTGGCCCCAACTTCACTAAACCAGCAAATGTGTGCATAACCCAGTACTAATACACTTATATATGACAAGTGATGGGGAATATCTAACATGTGGACACCACATAGCTAGACCAGTAAATGTGCGTACAAACCAGTACTGAAACAGTCATACATGAACAAATTAAGGTGAAACTGTGTTTTTGCCTTGGTCAAAAGAGAGTGCATTCAAATGGATTGTTGCATGTTACAAGAAGTAAGTGAATAAGAATTCAACATACTACAGGGAGTTTTACCCCAAATTTCATACATGGAACCCACAAGTGCAAACCAGTATAAGTCTGTATCAAACGACACAAACTCTGTTAGATTTGCATAAGTAACTCATGCTATTGGACATATACAGTTCACAATTACCTGGATTTGTTTGCTGCATAGCTCTGGAATAGGGAACCTATGTCATGAATCCAGCATCTTGAGCCTGTTTTGCCAGTGTTTTGTTTTTGCTCTAGTCTGAAGTTCGTTTTTCCTGAGTTTTCCTGAACACATCCCGGCTGAGTCTCCAACCACTTACACCTGCTGCGATCTGCACACCTGGTCCTGATTACCATTCCCTGCACCATATAAGCCACTGTCGTGGAAAAATATATCTTCATGCCAAAAAGGATGCAACAACTCAAAAGATGCAATAACTCAGGAGTTTGTGGATTCAATGTAGACTTTTAATGAGTAATCATAAAAGCCGAGTTGACCTGCAGGAACAACTGTCTGGCCAACCCGGGATACACATATTTATACAGTGTTATCTTGCACAATCTTCCGGGCCACCCC
>JACXGI010003935.1:0-48895 GCA_016801175.1 Esox masquinongy
GGGTTGTGTGCGTCTCCTCTACACTGGGGATGTGTGCGTCTTCTCTACACCAGGGTTGTAGGCATGCTATCCAGTTCACAGCTGACAACACTTCATCGCGATGAGTTATTACACACCTTTGCAGTACCTAATTGCAGTTACCAGCTGAGATAAACTTTTCATTTCATATTAGTCCTGGCTCCGAGTTTGTCTGAACAGTGTCTTTTCTTAAAGGTTACTCTGCAGTGAGTGTATTTTTTGTCCCAAAACAGAACTCCTAAGACCGTTTGCGGAGTTTTCTGGATCTGAGATGTTTTTTGTCTGCTCTTTATCTGTCACTTCAGGCTCGTATGACAATCCTTTGGCCATAATCACGGTAAAAATCGTGTAGAAAGCATCATCACACACAGTGAATGAACATCACAGGAGATGTATGGGACGGTATACAGCAGGTTACAATAAATCTGCAGTATGGATGTATGGGTTGCAATAAACCTTTTATTTCAATTGAAGGATAAAAAAGAAAATATAGTGTTGGGGTAAGAAGGGTGAAAATCAAACATGTACACTCCAAGTAAACCGGTTAGAAGAGAAATGTAAAAAAAGGCTGAACAAAAAGGAAAAACTGACAAAAAAATAACAAGTGAACATCCTTATGTGAGGTTAAATCAGAGTGTGGTGATAAAACAAGGAGAAAGGTGATTGAGTGACATTTGTGTGATTGAGTGTGCGCACGCAGATAAAGATAGAGAAACGTCCCATCACAAGGCGATACACAGCTTCTTGTACAAAAGGTGACTTAAAATGTAATTGAATAGATTTGTCATGAATACCTGTTTGCTTGAAGTATGCTAAAGGTGTTTGTTTTTTAATCCAAGGCAGTGAGAAAGATCAAGATAGAGATGAGCGCTTAAAGAAGAAGAAATAACTTGATAAAATGGTTAATGCAACTTTTCTAAACCAAATACTGACAACGGTCTCTAGAAAAATATTACGATGATACGAACAACAGCTTCAGAGAGACACAGAGATAAAGAGTGTTTGAAACCAGTAACACTTTCTATGAAAGGGCATTAATATATTAAAACTGAGTAACATCTTGAATGCATAACACCCCAATCATCAACCAATAACACACAAACATTATTAAATGTCCATGTCAACAACTGCCGGTCGACATTATGGTACAAGACATCCCCATAGGAGCCTACAAACAGTAGCCTATCATATGAGTAGTGAAACATGAAGGACTAAACACAATGTGTTGACTAACGGTTAAAAGCAGCAGACTGCCATAGTATTGCCTCTGACCAGAACGTCGATGGTCATTTTCTGTTTCATTTCCAGCCGGTTCGATAGCCACAATTTGTCGTCAACCAAACGGTGACCACGCGATAGAACGCTGCACTTAACAGTTTGTTGAAACACATCGTGTCGACCGTTACCATAACGATATAGCAACCTTGGGATCAATGACTGATAATTGCTTTCTGTCCTAACAGGCATTAAGGCCTTGTTGCCCTTGTTCCTTTAGCAGTGCCCAAATTGTTACAACTAGTGTAGCAAAATTCTGGTAACTTTCCCATAATTCTCAGAAATCCTTGTTGTGTAACAGGTGTTTATTCTATCCTGATGATTCCAGGAATTTTCCTAACAGGATTTCTGGAAACATTTCTGGAAGGTTAACATTTTTCCCGTGCCCAGAGTGTTACAACAAAACCTGTGTTAACCGTTTCAGACTTCTACACAATATACACAATGAGATAAGCTAGGGCTCACATGGCCTGACCAGGAAATAGCGTGCTGCCTACAGTCCAGAGTGTATCCTGGTCAAACCCCTAGGCCCTAACATTGATCCTGAAGGTTATTGCCTGTGGTTACAGTACAGTGTGTCCCCTCTGGACTGGAGTTAGGCACTGCGGTGTCGAGCAACGTGGCACTCTGCCCATCTGCCCAGTACTGTGTCTCAAAGAGCACTCTAACCCCTGGCTGGTGCACTGCTTTGGACTGGAGACTTTTGGGCACTATGTAGGAAAGAGGGTGCCATTTGTGATACAGCCTAGATCACTGGAAACAATTAACTGGATGGTTTTACAGCAGTGTATCACTGGTGAAGAATTGAAAGGGCTACTGCCCCCTGTAGGAGAAAATAAAAATGGTTGTTGATAAATGCATGCTGGTTAAAAAGTAGCAGACTGAAAGACCTGGATCACTAACTCAGTATGATCCATTCACTTAAAAACTTACAATGAAATTATATTCTTCAGAAAAATAAAATGCCTTCATTTAAATAGGCAAAACTCGTTAAAAAATACTTTCTGAAATTATCTTCGTTTAGATTTTAACAATCTATAATCCGAAAACAAAATAAATATGTTGAAAAAATATTGGCACAAATTCAATTATGGTTCAGGGTGGTTTTCCAAAATGTAATACAATTTGAAATGGCAATTCAGCCAAACTACCATGTAGAAAGTTCACAACTGCAAACATATTCCTTTGCTTCCTAAAAACAAATTAACCATAATACACTATACTAAGATAATATGAAGACTGAAAGAGAAAAGAAAACACTTCTATACGATGGCACAAGCAAACTGGAGAAGTATAATGGAGACATTTAAGCCAGCGTTCGTATGATGTCTTTGCTACAATAACAACAGTGCTTCGTTATAAAGAATACCTGTCTCCATTTTAAAGCATAGATGGCGTTCATTAAAAGATTGAAGACGTTTTCCGGAAATAGGCCATGTACAAAATATATCCTCGTAAAAACCACATTCAAACAAGGCACTTCATTCGGTAAGAAAAACAAAATGAAATCACAGTCGTTTCCTTCAAACTACTAGAAACTGTCTGATGCATAGCAACGATACGAGGACCAAATACTCCGACTGAATTTGTGTGTTATCTTTACCACAAAAACATTTCCACACAAAAGGTTTAGATTTTTGGTTAAAGGTAAGCACTTCTCCGTGTGGGTAACTCCGCATTTTGCCACCGTTAGTGTGACAATACAAGACTTGAGTTTTTCTCCTTTTGCGTCCGTACCCTCCAATCAGAAATGCATTCCGCCGCACCGTACACACGTTCTAACCTAGGATTGTCCCAATCGGGCTTCCTGGTTTCGCCACAGTGGTCCATGGGAGTTGGAGTGTTCTCCAGTCTGACTACAGGGTGCTAGGCTAACCCAGTCCCCCCCATCCACAGTGAGGCTCCGGCCTTGGGGGCACGGGGCTGAAGGGTTGTGGCTTGGGATGGTGCTGTTAAAGGGGCAGAGAGAGAGCGAGAGAGAGAGAGAAGGGAGAGAAGGGTGGTTTGTCCCTGATGCTACCTTCCCCGGAGGTCCTGCAAAACACCATAGACCTCATCTTCTCTGCTCAGGCCCTCGAAAAACGGCAGCAGGTCCAGCAGCTCCGTGTCGCTCATGTCGTCGAACCACGACTGAACTGGGACCTGACGAGACAGACAGAATTTCACACTTCACCATTCCCATTCAGTAGGGTTACCCAAACAACACATTCAAAATCCTATTTTTCCCTAAACCTAACCAAAACCCAGAAACCTGACCCTATTTAGAAAATAGCATTTTCCTCCTGAGGACTGACAAAATATTTTTGGTAATAAACTGTTACTTGTTTTACTATTCTGGCAGGGACTTTTGGTCCCCTGTGAATAGTGAAACCTGTGCACACACAATAAGATTTTCAGAAGAAGTTGAGGCATAGAGTAAGGAAGTGAGGAACTGAAAAAAGGCACATGAAGCCGCGCTACTCACAGCGTTCTCTGGGTGGAAAATATATGAGGCAGGAGAGTTGTCTACTATGATGACGTTACTGAGCTCTCGTCCCAGCCTGCTCAGATCTTTAACGTAGTTCCCCCTGTGGAACACGCATGACTCCCGGAACAGACGGGCCCGGAACACACCCCACTGGTCCAGAAGATCCGCCACGGGGTCAGCATACTGGACACACACAGGTCAAAGGTCAAACCATGCGGACCTCAAAGGGTTGAAGGGAGACTATGCAGAAACAGAAAAGGGAGCTCTGAAGTTACGTCGGGTCTACCACTGCCTTCTATCATGCTACAAAACTTTGGGCATGACTAGGAGTGGCATTCTGGCGCCACCTGGTCCCAGGGTAGACCGCTACAGTTAACTAGAAGGAGTTGCCCACCGATGTGGTTGGTGAGACTTTCTGCGTTACAGCGGGAGCCCACTACTGGAGGACAGGGCACACAGAAAGCAAGAGATGCTCTTTCACCACATAGACAATCAACAACTTACCCATCATGCATTAGAGGGAGAAAGACAGACAGAGAAGAGACCGGCTCAAAGAAACGGACAACAGGGCGTGGTAGATAGACATTAATGCAGGACGGGCCGGAGACAGGAGCGGAGGAGTTACAGTGAAGACAACGTGGTTTAAGAGCACTTTGATGGTTGGTGTGTTGTACGTTTTTTTACTTTCACTGTAGAAAAGTAATATCCCAATTACAAATACTGTAAAAGACAAAAAGAAACCGTAGAAAACATAGCAGAAACTGTTCTGAAACTGGAGTGTCACTTGAGGTATGGGGACAAATATGTCAGGCGATTTGAACAAACCTTGGCAAGACTTGCTGTGAAGAGAACACATTCAAACAGCTCTCCCATCTTCTGGAGAAACTCGTCCACGTGAGGCCTCTTCAGCACATATACCTACAACCATGACAAAAGTCAGCTGGAGACCCCTGAACCCACGACCCTGAATATTATACAACCACAATCACATTTAACATGGTCAATGAAACACAGACACCAGCAACCAGAGACACATTTACATTCGTTTGAATACACAATGGTGGCAGAACAATCCTCTTCCCTTCACTCTCTTTCCTCACGCTCCAGTAGCCACCACCCAGTGCAAGTAATCACGAATAGGCCACCCAGGATACACACAGCCTATCCTGGATTACTTGAACCAGGTCACGACCTTTCACCTCTTGGTCTTCCCTTTCGGATGGAGTTCAGCTCACAGAGCGAATTTGCTCTCTAAAAAGGCCTTGGGCATGTTCCAGACAGACATTCTGCACACATTGCACTGTAGGTGTCAGGTTCACTTTCTTTAGTACATTTTAGGGTAAAGC
Source organism: Esox masquinongy (assembly GCA_016801175.1). Classification (NCBI taxonomy): domain Eukaryota; kingdom Metazoa; phylum Chordata; class Actinopteri; order Esociformes; family Esocidae; genus Esox; species Esox masquinongy. The sequence continues at coordinate 5,107 of JACXGI010003935.1, forward strand.
AACGAGAGACTCCAGAGGCCACAATGTACCTGATGAACAGTTCCATCTATCTCCACCGGGACTATGAAGTCAGCATTGCTAATGGGCTGTAGAGGAGACAGAAAACAGCAGCTGCTAGGTGAGTTACTGTCCTAGACAGTGGTGTAATTTAACAGTGAACCAGCAGAGGGAGCACTTGTACTGTTTTATTATTGCAGCATAGTAAAAAAAATAAAAACTGAGTTGACTCCAAGAAAGGAAAACAAACCCTATCTCATGCCCTATTTTCTTCCTTTCCTCTCTGCCTTTTTGAGCCAAAACACACTGGTCTTTTATTCTAACAACAGTGTTCAAGAAGGACAGATCCGGAGAAACTAAGTGGAATAAGTAAAAGAGAGGGGAGCATTAACAAAGAAATATTTTGGAATTTGACATCAAAGGCCAAGGAAGGTCCCTGTTACAGTCAACAGTCTCTGAGGGAACTACAGTTCAGTTTCACTGTCTTCTGTGTCTCTACCCCTCCCTCACCTCACCTATCTCTATCCCTCACTTTCTATTTCCCCCGTCCCTCACTCCTCATTTTTACTTCTCCCCTCCCTCACTCATTCCTCCTCACTTTCTTACTCCCTGTCCCTCCCTCTCTGTGAAACAGAGTATTTGCCTGGTACTGTGCTCTCCAACAAGACATGAAAGCCAGCCGAAGATCTATTATCTAGGGAAACGTCTCTACTGTGTAACTGAAAGCTTGGGAATTAAATTAATAAATAAAATAGCTTGGATCTAAAAACAGAAGTTTCTGTTTTTTTCTAACTACCTTGTCAGGTTTGCAGACAGATTTCTCTACAGTTAATAAATAGTAGCTACCTTGGATAGCCTATTTCTTCAAGAGATTTCAAAATGTTCTACAGCGTACAGAAGCTGGAACAGAGCGGCACTACAGATGTGGTTGAAAACACTGCAGTAGGGTGACAGACCCAGTTTTTTTACATTGTTTCAGAATTTATATCACCTGTATGTTGCATTTTGGTGGTTAAACTGCCCTGTGTTTTTGGTCAGTGAAAAAAAAAACTGAAATAAAACAAAACCAGTTAGAGGGTGAAGATTTTACCTTAAATGAGCTGTGTACCAGGGTCTCATCTAAGTCAATCACTACACACTTCCTCCCATAGTCAGACATGTTCATCTCTGGAAGGAGGTATTTGGCTGGAGGCTGACGGGGAAATAGGAGGGAGAGAAAGAAAGAACAAGAGAGCGAGGGAAGTAGAGAGAGATGGAGTATAATAGAGAGATATCATTAGGGAATGTGTAAGTCACAATGGATTAGCAGCCCAGTGTTAACAGTGAATCTGATGATTCACATAGAGGGAGCTCGGGAAAGAAGTGGGCTAGCTGATGTCTGACAGGCCAGAGGAGGGATGTGCATAGATCTCCAGTCCTTATGTGTCTGAGCGTCTAGCGTCTCACTGAATCTCAACGGTCTCTGCCTTGACATCTTTATCTCTGAAAATCTCTTCCTTCCCTCCCAACCGTAGAGAATGTAATATACTGGGTTTAATCGCTCCAGATTTCTGTCAAAGCTGAGGAGATAAAATCAACATTTTCACACATTCTGAAGTACTGACAGTAACTGGTCATGCTAGGATCAACCAGTACAGCGAGAGCCCCCCTAGAGCTCTAGTCAACAGTAGAGTACTACACTGGGAATAGGGTGATATAAAGTTCTGGGCAACAGTAGTGTACTATATTGGGAATAGGAAGCTATAGAGTTCTAGTCCACAGTGTGCTATATTGGGAATAGGGTGCTATAGAGCTCTAGTCCACAGTGTGCTATATTGGGAATAGGGTGCTATAGAGCATGAGTCAATGGTGGACTATATTGGGTTGGAGTGTAGTGGAGTGTAGAAAAGATATCCATGATGGTTCTATTTCATGACCATGAAACAAGTTGGCCATAGAGACTGACCCTAAACCTTAGTAGCTAGTACTTCTCCAAAACTCCTATAAGCCAACACTGCTCTAACAATCCTATTAGCCAATACTGTGCCAATACTCTTAATAGCAAATAGTACTCTAATACTCTCAGTAGTTAATACATCTCTAATAGTCTCATTAGCAAATACTTCTTTAAAACACTTATTAGCTAAAACTACTGTAATAATCTTATAACCAAATACTTCTGTAACTCTTATTAACAAAATTATCTGAAATAACTTATGGTCTAATACTTCTCTAATACCCTCATTACCTATTACTTCTTTAACACTCTTAGTAATTAATAAAGCTTCCACAATGTAGCGATCTAAATGGGATGAATCGCATCATGTCCCGAAATGAATGCAGACCATGGGACTACAGGAATCGCTAGGATTAAAGCTCTCACGGAGAAGGTCGATGTCACCCAGACAACAGGAGCAACATGTTTTGCACAGCAAAAGCAATGTACTAAGTGCCATAAACCTCAGTGTAATCAGGCCGCTGGATAATTTGAAGCTTTGTGTTAGAAAGACTAAAAAATGTTGCCCCTAGAGCTACATACCATTCCTTGCCAAAACGTATTCAACTGCCACGACAGCGGGTGCCTTTAATGAGCCTGTCTGTGTGGATTACCAGCGCCTAGCAAGCGGTTAGGAGGACTGTGAATTCCTCTACAAAGGAAGACTGTCAACCAGTTGATATTATGCATAATTGATCCATAGACTGTCTAGAAAATTCCGTTCCTGTTTAGTCTACTCCGGAGAACAAGGAATCAGTAGGAGGCTCGGTGACTTGTTTGTTTACCCGGAGACTGTCTGATTTTGGTGCAAACAGGTTTTTAAGTGGCTGGGGTTGAGCCAAACAAAGGTACAATTTGTTAGCCTAAACAGTTTAGCAGTGGCCCGGGCTGGCTTCAGAAGGAGTAAAGGAAAACATCACGCAGCCATTCTACGTTTGACTGACCGGACTGGCCGTTAGTGTGGTTAAAATGAAATCAACGAAACAAACACCTTAGCACCAGACATGCAGACACTGGGTTGAACTTCTTGATCACTGTACACAAACCTCCATGCTAAATTCACATCCAACAACGACTTCAGACACACAGTCACAGCACTCAGAACAACACAGACTCTCACAGAAATAGAGACAGATCTTAAGACTGGAGATCCTGAAAACCACACGTTCACTAAAATCTGTAATGGACAGCAATGCATGACTAAACGGCCGACGCAACAGCATCAGTCAGAGTTGGGGGCCTCAAGTCGGTTCATGCAGACTGATCTCAAGTTAGAATGTAACAACCGAGTAGCCAGAAGCTAGCATGCAAAAGGTACAGTAGAAGATTATACATACAATGGGGATAGGAATCACCTCGTCCTGGTCAGACTAGACATACAGAGACAGACAGAGAGACAGACAGAGACAATTAGAGACAGACAAACAAAGACAGCCAGGGATAATAATGTAGAGACAGACAAACAGAAAGAGAGTCAAACAGACAGACAGAGAAGAACAGTAGGAAAACAGAGCAGTACAAAACGTAAGAGAAGAGAGAAAACAATTGTCACATTGAAACATAGGAGTCTAAACAGGGTTGGAAGATTCTGGTTACTTTTATGCTTGTTCCCTCCAAGTATTTCTGGGAAACAAGGGAGTTTCAGGAAAGATAATGTAATGTTTCAACCCTAAGACTCAATAAGATTTTCAAAGAGATCTGTCCAAAAGAGTTGTCAGGGAGTACCTTGGGTGGCGACCCGTTCTCCTCTGGTGGGGGTGGCAGGGAGGTGGTGGTGTTGTTGGAGACAGGGGGCTCCACATTATAGTTCCTAAAACAGCAGAGGAAATTGCTGAAAATGCCTCGACTCCTCTGCTTCTTCAGACTGACATTGGACTGGGATACTATTGGGAGAAACAGGAGAAAACACAAATGGATGAACAGATTTGTGAAAGAATGAACACATGACAATAAACACATGAAGTTATGAAGGAACCTCAAACACAACTTAATATAGTGTTGCTGTTATATATATATATGGAGATACACAGCTGTCCAATGACAGAGATTTTAGAAGGTACAGCCTATACACCTATTAACTAGCACACTAGAGGCTAAAGACACACTGATCTAAGAATGCATCTCTTGCAAGCTACAGTTAGCAGTGAAGATTTACCAACTTCTCTTTCCTACGTATATAGACTGTTGATCAGATGCAATGTTTAGGAAATAAGAGTAGACAAACACAAGGCTCAATAATGAACAAACTTAAACTGAAGTATTGAACAAAAGTACAGTATTCTAGGAAAAATGGAAGAGAAATATGAGAATGATTGAGCCCCTCAATTACAATGTAATGAAGAGGTAGCAAGTCAATAGCATTCTTTATAGCTTGTCGCTTTACAGAGCACAGCTGCGTTTCAGCAACAGAAAAGATGTCATGAAACAAAAGTAGCAGAGCAGAGTTTCTGTTGACAAATGTCTGTAAGACAAACCCACTGATTAGAGAATGACCCATGCCCGAAAGGTCCCTGGTTCCAATCCCCCTGCCACCAACGTGAAAGCTGTAGTTCTGTCCCTGAGCAAGGCAGTTAAGCCTAGTTGCTTCTCCTACCCCGTTGCTATCTCCCCAGATCATTGCTGCAAATAAGATCATAATCAACTTGCCTGGTTAAATAACTTTAAAATAAAATATAAAAACAATGACATCATAAGTAGGGCCCTATGATTTCCGTGACGCAGAAAGCGCGGTCAGAATCGCAGAATTTGGTAATAAAAATGGAATCAACTGTAAAATGTGGAATATTCCGGAATTTTCCATAATTTCATAATTGTAAAAATTACAGACGAGTAGGCCTAGACAAACAATTCAGTTTTCGATTGGGGAGGTCGGTCGTGCCTGGGACCCCTGCGTCACCTCACAACATGACTTTTGAGAAACATGTCGAAGAGAAGTCGTCAAAAAAAAGTGACCCTGACGACTAAATTCAGAGCCAAGCAATACCCAAAGAAGTATTAAGAATCAGGCGATAAGCTGTTTTGCAAATTCTGTCAACATACTACTGATTGGATCCACAAAAATATGTGATGACCACTGAAGTCTAAAGCCCATGTGAAGAACAAGGAAAAGCACCGTGTTAGCCAGAGCATGCCTCTTCAAACTACCATTAATAGTGCAAGCACACCAGCAGATTCAAGATGAGAATTTATCGGTGTTTATTCAGGACTTTGTGGCTGTGTGCGCGGAGTCTGACATCCCCTTAGAAAAGCTAAGAAACCTACGGTCGTTTCTAGTGAAGCATCGCACAGGGAAAAGCGTTGCCTCGGTCAAACTCAACTACCCTGTGTTTTCGACCAACATATGAACAGCCTATTAATATACCGTTGCAATGGCCAACATTTACATTCTGCAATGCGAAATATCTGCATGCAAATTGTGATAGCCTTTTCCAAACAATGAGCTATCGCGGTGAAATATAGTGATGAATAAGCTCAGCAGCTGTCTGCCAGCTGTCAGCTAACTATCGCTGTATGCAGTATTGTGTTTACACTTGAAATTTAAATAACTTGCATTGATAAAATCACTGCAATGGTGTGTTGCACCATTACAAATTTATTGTTACATTTAACTGTTGAAGTTTTTTTCATTCCCATTATTAGACACTCTTTCTGATGATAATGTAGCGGGTAGTGTCTCGAACCCACAACCTTCAGCTCCCCAGGTGGGCGCACTACCCACTGTTCCAAATAGGGATATCTCATTTGGAGGGGTGAGTAGTGCCCATACCAAGGTCGCTACAATAAAATTAGTGTAAATCGTAAAACACATTATTCAGAAAAATGAAAACGGAAAAAACTGAATTTGGGGTAAAATAAAATAGAATTTGAAAAACAATAAAACGGATTTCATAGGGCCCTACTTAAGTTACACACAGCTTAGCCCTTAGACGACCAACACAGTGACATCATAAGTTACACACAGCCTAGCCATTAGACACTGTCGAGCATGGTCCCTCTCGCTTTCGTTCTCTCACTCCCCCGTCTCTGTCTGTCATTTCCCTCCCCTTGGTTTTTCTCTCTCGCTGAGCAGAGCAGTCCAGATCAGAAACTGAGTCTTTATTAATAGTGACAAGTTGGAAACTGCACTCGTCTCCTTCCTCACTCGTCTCCTTCCTCACTCGTCTCCTTCCTCACTCAGTGACTCACTCTCCTCCCCTCCTTAAAACCCAATCCCCCTCTCTTCCCCCATCCACAGCCTCCTGTCAGTCATGGCTGAAGGTGCGTCCATTTTGAGGGTTGCCTGCCTGCCTGCCAGCCTGCCTGCCTGCCTATAGACACCTCCTTCCCACGTTTGTGAGCAGCCTGAACAGGCCGCGGAAGAGGGGTTACAGACAGACGGAGAGAGAGAGCGTGCGCTGGGTAGGGGTGCTCGGACCGGGTGAATCAGCCTATACATGGAGTGAGGGCTGAGGTCCACCCACACTCACATGACCTCCCTAGGCCCACAACGGGCCAGGCTTCAGCAGCTGGACCGGTTCAGGAGGGTGCAACATTAGCAGATAGAAATCTGTCGTCTCACACAGGCTTAGGACGTCCCAAATCACACACTACTCCCAACGCATGGCACGTTTCTTTTCAGCTTGCCCCCCGTGGGTCCGGGTCAAAACAAGTGCACCGTGCAGAGAATAGGTTAGGGTTAGGGAAGCAGACAGGATGAGGAATCACCATCCCAATCATATCCAAAAGGAGCGGAATGACGTGGAGAAAACAGACATTATTCCTGGTTCTTCCTGGGGTCACTCAGAAAATGGATGGGCCCAGTGAGTCACGTTGCCATGGCTTGCTATATAAAGCAGGCCGGGGCATTTAGTCACTGGAAGACTGAACACTAGAATGGGCAGAATTAGTGAACTAAACAACTTTGAGCATGGAATGACCATTGGTGCCAAGCGCCCTGGATCCAGTATCGCAGAAACTCGTTCCCCCCTGAGCTTTCTATTGACCAGTGTTGAGGGTTTACAGAAATCACTGAGGCAAACAAAAATCTCCCTGCATAACAACTAAGCAGAGTTTTAAAGCCACAATTTTTCGGGACATTTTTTGCTGTCAGGTGGTCTCATTCTGGCAACAGGTCTTCATCCCTCGGGTATCTCCAGGGGTATATTACGTGCCGGGTCACAACGCACGTTTCGCCTCAGAATGTTTGCATAGACACGAAAGCAAGGTCAGTTTACTGGAGCGGCTTGTACTGTCCCGAAACTTCAACCCAGCAGAGGAACATGATGAGATGGAACGGGCTGCTAGCAGCATGAATTCAGCATTGTCTATAAGCAGCCACTATGTGATGCCCAGCTCCTCCTGGACACACAACCCCCTCACCCCCCTCTCACATTTGCACTACCCTCTTGATCTCTCTCATCAACATCATCCACATCTTTTTCCCTCTCCTTCCGTCTCTGGCTTCCAGTCAAATTAATTCTCAGTCCTCACAGCAGTGTGCTGAGCTGAGCATTTATTATCTACTCTCGGCTGTAAGACCTCCTTCAATCTGAGGCTGACGTGGAGAGGGAGATAATGAAGTAGCCTAGGCATCAATCCATTGATTAAAAAGCTGGGCTACAGAGCAAGCTGTACGTCACAACAAACAGGCAGAAAATCGACAACGAAAATGGCTTAGGCCTCTGTTTTAGGCAACATGCAGAAAAGCACATTTCAAAAGGGGAGGTTTCAGAGATATTCAAGGCCTTAGGTGCAATTTCCCTTTGACGGTACTGGGCAAAATAACAACTGTAAAAGCTTGTGATACTCTTGTCGGACACACAATGGCAAATTATTAGGCTAAGTGAAGTATGCAAAACACAAAAGAGGCTTACCGCAGGCGTAGGGGAAATGGGCCAAACACAGGAAGCAAAACAGATCAGGTTAGGAGGCCAAGAATACCGAAGGGCCAGTTTGCCTGCACCAATGAATCATCAGTGAGGAGACAGATCACTAGCGAAAGAGCCGCTCCAAACTTGTTCTACTCGACGTAAGGTTTGATGAAGCTCTGTGATTTATGCCAGCCCGGGTCTTGCGGTGGCCAGCTTCAGATGCTCCACCACTGTGCTTCATGTGACGTCCACTAAGTTGATACTAAAATTAGGTAACAGTGAGCTGGCCGGGGCGGCGAGGCAGCGCTGTGCTTCCTATGCATGACTCACCGCCAACGTCCTCCATCTCTCTTTTTCTCAGATGCGTGTGCGTGCGTGCACACACGCGCACGCACGTATGCACTCAAGGTCTCCGTATTGATTTGGCAGGATAAAGACTGGCTCCCGAAAGCCAACAACTGGGGGAGGAAGTTGGGCATTATGAGTTGGACATGCAGGGGAACTGCACAGCACGGCAGCCAGGTTAATTAACACAACGGTAGCATACACAGTGTGTGGGACAATGAAACCCTTTTTTTTTTTTTTTTAAGTACATACATTTCAAACCATACAGGAATGGATTTAAACAGCTTAAATTGTGTCAGCCTGACAGTGAAATGTTGTCAAACTGAAGACATTAGGGATTGGGTGCAGCAATGCCTCCAGCATGTTCTAACCATTTCACTAGAATTTGCTATTCAAACTGGCCAACAGCATGCCAGGAGGGATGGTGTGTGTGTGTGTGTGTGTGTGTTTGAGAGAGTGTGTGTGTATTGTGGCCCAGACCCGTGGGTGGGTTTGTGGTTGTTGACACATCGTATAATTGTGTGCTTGTGTAAGAGCTGGGATGTGTTTCTCCTGGTCCACAGAGCCTGGTGTTGTACTGCCCGGGCTGAAGGGAAGGACAGGAACAGCAGGCGGCTGCATTAGCTAGTCCACACTACCAGAGAGGTGTGGACACTTAGCACAGGGGGATACACCAACCCTGAAACTCAACTGCATGGGCCGCTATACACTCTGGGTTGTTTTCAGAATGGATTGTAGGCTACAATTAAGAGTAACCTCACACCCAGGAGCAACAACAACCTTTTGAAGTTGGCCTTTTACAGGGAGTGACCTTACAGAGTAAAGTATTTGTCAACTTTTGACTCTAGCAAATCAAAATAAAGCACGGTGTGGCATGAAACGGAGTGGTATTTCTGGCACACAATAACAAACACTTTGATCACATCCACACTAGCCTGAACCAGCAAAAAAAAGAAACACTAACATGTCTATAGCATACAACACATTCTTTATTGCAATCAACAATTTTTCAAGATGCAAGAGGTGCCTTTGCATTCCCTGAGTTAGTGCAGTAACTACAGAGATAGCTCGGCAGCAGGGTTGTCAGCTGTTCTGCATCATCACTGCAACACAGCGATTGTTATCTGGGTGCACAAGACACATGGGGGAAGGTGTTTGGTCGGAAGACTAATACCAATTAAACCAATGTCTATTGTCGCAGGAATTTTCACGTCCTTTTGATTGGCTAACGAAGGCCATGTTCGTCAATGCAGTGTTATGCCAGACGGAAGCGCCTGGGAAAGATATTACAATAAAAATATATATATAAAAAAAAGTGTACCAAGTTTAAAGAGTGTACTCTTGAATCTGGTCAGTCAGAGCTGCGATCAGGGACTGAGTTAACAGCTATAGCAAGGATTTTCTGAAAGAAAGGACAGCGAAACGTGATAGGCACGGCAACCTGACTCACTATGGTTGGTAACGTACCCCCTATGAAACAGCCTCACAAACTTTTCTGGAGTCACACTACCGCAGCCAGGGTCATTTTCACAGTGGTATGTGGTCGTTGTGTGTGTGTGTGTGTGTGTGTGTGTGTGTGTTCCAGAGAGGCATGTGGCGGTGTAAGAGGACTCTCATTCAGCAACCTACAGATCAGCAGCTAAAAGTTCATGACACTCAAAGTAGCAACTTTAAATAGCTGCTGAGACCCCTGAAGCTTCCAACCAACGGCAGCCTCACGGCATGACGACACTTAGTTCTCCGGTAATATAAAGCCATGGAATATGGGTGTCCACTTCCTGATCTGGAGGAATGATTGGTTATAAGTCTATGTACTGAAGTAATCAGAACTGGCTGACTGAAAACAATTACATAATCACGCTCTGATTTTAATTATTTAATATAAATGCGGCATTTGCTATTAATTGTGAAAATGTCATGCTTGTGCCTGACTAAGACCATGGCTAACCACCAAGCTCTGGGAGGGAACGGTTATTCATCTGGCCTGCATATGGATTCTATCCAGCGACCTTCTGGTTACTGGTCTAATGATTTAACCGCTGGGCCACCTGCCGCTGCTGACAGTATAAATCACATCATCTTACATGGGGGACCACAGGTTTTCCAGTGAGGGGATAGTAGGAATTACAGTGAAATTAAACAATGTGAAGTCACTGTCTTTTCACAGATCAGGGTTGTTTAGCACCAAGGCCTGGGACAATATCCCAGCCCTAACCCAGCTCTAACATAGCTGTTAGCATATATTTAGACCGAGACACTAGCCTGGCAGGCGGCGGTCATCTCCAACAGTGTAGAGCGGACAGAGAAAGAACAGAGGGACAGTTGTGTTGGACATCGGCCAGGAGGGCTGGACTGGGTAGTGGTGGCCAATTGGCCATTGGTCAATTCCACTCTGGGCATTTAGGCTTCTGCATGTTCCACCATTAATTTAAACCTACTTTATTCACATTTTAGCCCAAACACCAAGCCTAAGAAAACATTGGGAATGTGCAAATAAAATGGATTATAAGTTAGAAATTGGCAGTCAGTAGCAGCCAGTTATTTAATAGATTTTCTCATTTCTTCTCATGAGGGAAGACAGTATAAGAGACTAGAATGTAGACATACCAATGTGTTTCACTTATACGATTTTTGTTCATACATGACTGAAACCCATCACTGTGTTACCAGATGCCGTGTATCTTCTCTAGCGATGCTCTACAAGGCCTGTGTAGGAGACAGCTTTCAGTAGTGGCAGCCATACATGGCCAAGATAACACCCTCCACACCACATTTCACATTAGGTGTTAACACTGTGGATCTTGGACAGATTTTATCTCCACACTTGCCATCACTGAAGCACATTACTCCTCGTGCAATCTGAGCCATAGGTGAGTGGTAAACCTGAGCTGTCCTTTTCTTCGGTCTCCCTATCATTCCTACTGCTAATAAAAGCCTGGTAAAAAAACATCCACACTGTTCACTCCGCTTGAAAAAAAAAGTGGTCACAAAAGACAGAAGTATATTAAAATGTAATTGTGTTACCAAACTTCGAATCTGCAGTTTTCAGAATTGTTGTGTTCCTTTTCAAAAGACAAATCTGAGGCTCAAGAATCATTCTGTAAATGTGGAACTGCCCCTCCCACACACATTCCATACGGTCTACCTCCCTTGGCGTGTCCAATCTCTGTACAGATTTGTAAATGGAGAGCAGTTATTATTGCTCCAAAAGTCACACAATCCTTGTTGTAATGTTAGTTTGCGTTGGCCCCTAAGGAACTGTTTTGTGTGACTCATTCAGTGGGCGGGAATGAGAGAGGGGAAGTAACAGAGGGGTCGGGGGGGGACAAAAAAGTGAGCACGGATGGATTTAGAGTAATGTTGAACCAGGGAAAGAAAAATAGCAAGGAAATGATGGCAAACAGTGCGAGCAACAGAGGCAACAGCAGCTCTCGGCACCCTGGCCTCAAACATGACAACCAGAGACATTCAACTTCTCTCCATCTCTGCCCAGCCTCTACTGCTCACACTCTGGGTCAGTGCCACAGGGAGTTAGTGTCATCGGATCTTGCCGACACTACCGTACTCTGAGAGGACAGGGGCTCTCTCTACAGCCTACTCGCAACTGAACTTTGACACACAGTCACCACTGAAATGCGTTAAAGCCATCCTAAGCAGGACTGACTAAACCACTTGAAGTGTATGTGTGTGTGTGTGTGTGTGTGCCCTCTGCATAGGCAAAGTACTAAGTGACAGCACAGTAATGCACGCTTCCGTTAGCGGCTTTACCGGCATATAAAGCATACATGCAGGTTTCCTGAGCAACAGTATACAATTATCAATCGGGATCAAATTGATATGATTTCTACCCAGTTAACACTTCAGAAACCTGTTCACCTCATATTTATTGTCGTCAACAAGTTATCTACACAATACATCTGTCTTTATACTGCAATACACAAAAAGGGTGAGGACACCTTAAAAAAAAAAACGGCACTCACTATCTTGGGCTTGACTAAGATTCAATACGGGAGTAAGAAGTCCACATTCTCCTCCTATCCTGCTGGATCTCCTCTGAGGAACAGCAGATTATAGCTCAATCTGTCATGGAGCATCAGTAAGTTAGTGACACCTCATGACCTTTCTCACCTCCACTTGACCCCATGGGACCTGTTTCACCTTACTAAGCTCATTTTGGATTCATTGGGTGAAGAAGAAAAGAGAAACATCTGGGAACTGAAATCTGTCCCTGTGATCACTTAGGGACAGTTTTGTGGATACTGATTAACCCTAGTCTTAGACAAAAAAATAAATAAAAATCAAGCTCAATGGAGATGTCTATTTTTTTCATCCAGGACTAGGCTTAATCTTTTTTCTGCAAACCGGCCCTATGAGTTCGCACCGTCACTGTATAGGAGGGATAGAGTTTAGGGCATAGTGGGGGGGAGTACTATATTAGACCTAAACCTCAACTGACAAATACTACTTCACCCACATCCTGGTATGTCTCTGGTACACTGTTTTTAGGATACTTCTCTGGATAAAGCATCAGGCAGTGGGTATTTCATTCTGACCTGTATACATTTTATCTTAATGCCCACCACTCCGTACTGCTTTAAGAGATTAAAGTACTTTCTCAGTCCACGAACGTCAACAAGCAAGGCTGTGAAACTTTGTGATTGGTTCACGCCAGTGAGCGTCCTGCGTCATGACCTTGAAGTCACAGCAAGTAGAGTGTAGTGAGTAAAAGATGCCTTTGCCGCATTACTGCTCCATTTATACTAGGCAGAAGCCGAACTCGGTAATGATGACCAGCTCCATTGCGGGAACCAAATGTATCAGCTTTGTTTCTGCAATTCCCTTCCCGTATCTTTAATACACAAATAAAAAGACTGCATTATAATTCACAGCATGGTTAAATAGATGACATTTAGGCTGTGTGTTAAACGCACCATTAGTAGCTATTATCAGATCAGAAGAAACCTGTGGTGCAGAAGCCATTGTTCTGGTTTAACATCTGTGTCTGCTGGAATCAAGTCTCATGTTACAGTCTGTAGCTGGAGACAGAAACCTTACACAGCTTATCAACACACCTGGCCTCCAATAAATTGAGCACTAACCCCAAGGTTGCTAGATTGAATCCCAGAGAAAAGAAAGTGAAAGAAAATCTCTCCTAGAGATATTTAACCCTACTTGCTCCCGACTGTTAAATTCTACTGTGTAATCAACTGACAAATTAAATGAAGGCTTTGAATAATAATACAGAATTTTGTGCACGCCTTCCCAACGGTATTAAAATTAATATACTTTTTTTTTTTAAATAGTTTTTTTTAAATAATGCCGAACGTAAGAAACTGAATGCACTCATAGGTGCACCTGAGTCAAACACATTAATAAAGTCTGTTCATGTAACACATTTCATTGCCATAACTTATTGCAAATGACAAATAAACCTTTTGAACCTTTTTTGAACCTTTTTGAACACATTTAATATATTTTTATATTTTAGCAGAACTTCTTATTCAGAGTGAAATACTGTAGTGAGTGCACACATTTTCAGTACAGTACACGTTTACAGTACACCTTTTTCTAATGTAACCTTTTCCAAACTGATGTACATCAACAACTTTTCAGGAGGTAGGGGCGCAATAACTTTTTCACACCTAGATCGCAAGTTTGATCACCTAGCACACCAAGCAAATGAAACAACCTTCTAACTTTTGTGTCATTTCTTCTCTCAGATTCCCTCTATATTACTACAATCTACAAAAAGATCTGACAAAATTCAATGTGAAAAATGCGCAACAATGCTGAAAATCAGACAGGGTGCAAATACTTTCTCACGAAACAATAATAACAAAATTAAAATAGAGTCATGGTTACGGTTAAGATTAGGTTATTTTACGATTAAACATAAAGCTTACTTTATTGATGTTAAAGTCAAGGTAAAGATTTTTAGGGTAAGGATTGTTTTATTAGAGCTATATATAGTACCGGTCATCACTTGCATAGTAAAAAAAAAATATATATATATGCACTACGTGCGTGTATGTTCGGGCTCATTGCCAACACTCTAGAGAGTAGATGGATAGCTACTGTAGTATTGTATTAGCTTCTTACCTGACTAGCGATCTAACTAGCAATAAGCCATTCGTCAAGTGAGTACCGCGTTTCCACTGAATTTGTGGCATAGCCTCGCAACTGTTTTTGACAGCGCGAGCGCTTTCCAATCAACAACTACTGGACCTGCTGATGCTACTCCAAAAGTAACGAGCTGCAGCTCAATGCAAACGAACACGATAGGCAGAGGGTGCTAGCTAACTAGCTGGTTATTTCTTACCTTTTTCTTGATTAAACGAGATAATCTCCTCCTCCTTTGGGTTTGAAACCTGGGTTATTATGGACGTGTGGTCCATTGTGACGGTTGCCTGTTCCTTTTTGGTTAGTTTTAAAGTATTTACTGTTTCTTACGATCAAGAAGTCCAGATAGCTACTACTCCAGAAAAGCTAACGATAGCTAGCGTAACTTAGCTAGCTAACTTGCTAGCGGTGTTGAAATGGCAGCCGAACAGCATGTAGCAAGCTTGCTAGTTTAATTGCAAAATACCACCAGGCACTTCCCACACGTAAGGAATATCCAATTTAACAAGCAACATCCAAGACAAAAACTCAAAAAGTAAGACAAAAAATAAGAAACCGCTGCTTGCTAGCTAGATGGCTAGTAGCTAGAGCAAGCTAGTTGTAGTAGGACCGATTGGTCAGTCAGGGTTCAATCCCACATCAAATTTACGTTGACTGCAAAACGACAAAAAAGCCTCCCGTCGCTCACTGTATTCAAGTTTTAATACGAAGTGGAACGGTTCCGAAAATCCATTTTATTTCTCTGTCCTTTTCCAAGTAATTACATCCATCTACGCTTTTTTTCCAATATGGAGGCGTCGTATGTATTTGATATTCACGAGATGGATCAGAAGCAGCGCTGAAGTGCAAGGGGCGGTTTCTAGGATCCCCCTCCCTGTATCAAAAATAAAAACCTCAGTAGCTGTGACTCCACAACATTTCACTTTGGGTCAATGATATTTGAGTCCCTGAAATGTTGCAGGCAAATGACTGGCAGTCTGATTAAATGACTGGCAGTCTGATTGATGGTCATCATAGCTTCTGCACATTCCAGTCAGAACATAGCCGAGCCTATGTGAAGTGAGCCACAAGTATCGGAAACATTGATGAAATTTGCGTTTTGATTCCAAAATAAAAGTCCCCTTCGACGCAAGTGGATACGAAAGGTGAAGTCATGCCGATTTGGACAAAGCTGAACGAGGTCAGAATGTTATAAATTAAAAATATCATAGACATAGAAATACCAGTTCCAAAAGCTGGACCTTAAAATTGTTTATAAGCAGTCATATAATAGATTATATGTGGAACAAATGAAATAAATTAGTTGGTCTGCTGTGTTCAATGAGAAAAAATCTAACGCTGCTGTTCACACATTTTGAAATTGATTCTTCTGACTAATGACCAAAACGTTGTTTGATGGAATCCCTGAGCTGGCTAGGGGAAACGTCTATTTTCTGTCCCTGAGCAAGGCAAGAAGGTGTTTTCAGTTAAATTATTAAAGACAAAATTATGAAAGACAGTCAATGAAGTTTAAAATTTCATAAAATTAATATTGAAGAACTGAAAAAATAATGCTGTCTTTAAAAAATGTACAAACCACCTGATACCAACAACCTGGACGGTAAACAACTGCAATGGGTAGCAGAATACATTACAAGTCCTATAAGCCCTTTTTTTCATTGTAAGCCTAAAGGGTGATATGTGTCCCCTGGTCTAGAGGGAAGCAAACGTTATTTTGTTGCTCAAGAATAGCAAAGCACCTTTTAATAGTTCAAACAGTCAACCAATCAGCCTGTTAATGATATTTAGCAAATTCTTTGAAAAAATTGTGCTTATCCAAATACAATATAATGTATCAGAAAAGTGTGCCAAAAGGGAATACTACAAGCTTGGCACTAACAACAATGATTAGATTAGATTCAACTTTATTTTCAATGAACAGTACAAGTACAGTACAACAAAATGCAGTACTTTTGGAGACACTACTGAGATGACAGTCCAGTAGAAAACATGCACATGATCATGATTAAATATGGGCCTAGAGAAATACTTTTTTCTTTAATAACTCAGATATTAGAATGACCCTTCACCACCATGATCAATTATAATACATAGTTTGCCTTTTAAATGCTGTCCTATATCCATTTTACATTTTAGTGTAGAGTACCGGTTTTAATATAATAATTCAAGTTGCAAAGTTATACATTTATGAACATTGTATGCCAGTTGTATATATTAACTTATTTCAAATTGAAAATTAAGAGAAAATATTTTTGAGAGTCAAAAAGTTACTTTTTATTCAAGATATTTTGATTGAAAACATAAATATGCTATATAAACAACCAGAAAAGTTGTTTTTACTTTATATTGCCACCAAAGACCATTCTCAAACAGTGTAAACCTCTCAGAGAACTGTTTTAGAACCTTCTGAACAAGGAGGACTTTACCTTGTTCAGAGAGTTCTACCTTTAAAATTAAACAATAATTAAATTTTCTGACCCAGATATGCATATACTATATAAAAACTTGAATAAACATGTTTTATTTGGCATAATTATTATGCTTCAAGCCATTAATATGACCAGGAGAAACATACATTCTATCATTATGGTTAACCCTTGGCATTAGCAAACAAACATACTTTCTAAGACAATGTAGGTTCCTTCTAATTATAGAGATACTTCTGAACAGTAAACATTTTACCTTGTCAGTTAAGTGTGAATGCAGTCAAAAGTTCATATTTTTTGGATAATTATATTTTTGACCATATTCACAGAATAAATAACTTCTAAATGTATAATTAAATATTTTATTATTTATGACATTTACACACACTACAGGTAAGTACATACAGCGTAATATTAGTATGCCCCTGAAGTAATTTTTATTTTAAACCTTTTTTTACCGTGTCCTACTATGAAGGAAGCATGATTTCTCCATCCATTTTTATCCAATGTAGTGCTATTATTATGAAGGTGAAACGCAAACTCTTATATTGTGGCTAATCCTTATTGATGATCATTTCACATAAGACAATGCATGCATTAGGATGATAAAAAAAACACTATTTGTAAAACTACTTCTGAAATAATTACTGTTTTGAGCATTTGCAGCTCAAGTAAACCTTCGGATGGTCCCACAGTCAGTAGAAGCACCACTGAAACAGCGACAGCAACAAAACCACTCCATCTGCAAGCTAACGAAGCACGCGCTCCAGCTTAAATGACACTGGCGTCACCTGCTGACCAAAGTATTACTTGCAGCAGAAACTGCCTACTGGCATCTCACGATACCGAAACGTCCTACGAATGCCTTCAGACCTTTGTTTGTGTGCGGGTGGAGGTTCAGTGAAGGGGCTACATTTGGGTTTGTTTCAAGCCCAGGCATTCAGGCAAATATTATTTCATGAATGCGTCGATACTTCTACATTCTACGGCCACAACACTGTGTTATCCATAACTAAAGCCCAACTTGCATTATACATTAGGAATAAAAGTGCAACAAACTAATTCCACTTGTGGACTCTGTAAATTGTGATGCTATATTATTCTCAACAGAACACTGATACTGTGGGCTTAATTGAGTTCCTGTATCACCAGTATTGATCAGACCTATTGATCTCATTCCTGCAGCTCCTCCTGTAACATCCTCCTGTTTTTTCATTGAGGGCTGAAGCATTAAAGAATCACGGATGGTCCATATATATAATTATGAGAAAGTAGCTTGAGACCTACACATTCATTGTCATCATCTGAATCAATTTCAATTCAAAGAAGGAAAACACTCTTATTACTGTATTAATATCATTATATTATGTTTTCTTATATTCTTTGTTATTTCATTTCAATGCTGTGATATTCAATTATATAGAGTTATTTTCTACTCTAGTCAATTTGTTGCTAACAGTCCAGTGCCTTGCCAGTGCCTCTTCAAGGGGAACAGAGAAGGTTAATGCGGCTGATCATGCTGATCGACTGGGGAGGAGGATACAAACAGTTGTATGGGTCCACAGCACTCCTTGTCTCATGATATAGAGTAGGTGATGATAGAGCATTAACCCAGATCTTTAACTGTTAGGGCCGTAGAAAATGTAGGGAACTGTGGATATAATTCAGTGAGCATAATAATATCAATGGCTTCTATAAGTGTGGTGGCCCTGCCGTATATCTTTTCAGGGGGCCCTGTTGACAGCCCTGCTAACTGTATACAGTTGCTATAGGTCTACTGCACAGATCTTTGCTAGGTTACACCACGAAAGCAATGTTTCCTAGAAATGCCGGGGAATATCCTAAAGACATGAAAAAAAAAGTTCCAGCTATGACGGCTCATCAGTGGTCTCCCCAACTTCGTTCACACAACATCTGTGTGGTTGAAAACCGGCAGCCACTGCCCAGACCGCACCTGACTGTCCCAGTCCTGTCCACCTGGTTATGCTGTGGACTTGGATTCTGTTTTAGGACTCTGGCCAAAGCCCACTTGCATTTTTTGACCTGCTAGTCATCTGATCATGCAATAAACATTGATGTGGCCCTTAAGGTTATGTACTCTTATAATCTTCACCCAGCACAGCCAGAAGAGGACTGGCCACCCCTCAGGGTCTGGTTCCTTTCTAGGTTTCTTCCTAATTTTATACCTTGCAAGGGAGTTTTTCCTAGCCACTGTGCAAGAACTGTTGTTGCTTGCTCTTTGCGGGTGTAATGGCCTTGAATTTTCACTTGCCTCACTGAGATCATTCTGAATTGCCAGACCATTCCCTCCTTAACTCATCTATAACACCTGTCTTTGATGTACCTGGAGCATAATGGGAGGTCAGACTTGAAACGTTGCAGGAACACAACCCATCTTTTGATTATAACTGGGTGCAGTTGGCAACAGAAATTGTTAATATCGCTAGGAATAACTGGGATGGACAAGGACTGAAGAACCGTGACACAAGCTGAGGCTTGAGAGCTGAGAATTATGTTTTGTATTTTTATTTTTGGGTTACTGCTTAATACTATAGTTAATTTTTCAAGTATACCAATGGAATCCTTTCTTTTTAAACTTATTTTTCAGGCTGGTGTCTGGTGGAATTGAATTATAAATTATAAACGCATTGACGCATGATGTTTGAGACATTTCAATATTTTTTACTGTTCTAAAAACATTTACTTACCATTGTCTCCTATGTTATATGTGTGAATGACTGCAGAATTGGTTTAGTTGGAAACAGAACCAAATCAGCAACGGACTGTTATTGGAATGGAAATGTATTGCCTATTCTGACTGACGATTCCCCTGAGTTTTCTTGAGTTTACAATTTAAATGTATTTATTTCAGTTACTTACCAGGTAAGAGGACTGAGAACATATTCTCATGGTTAACATTAGTGTAGGCAATGCTTTCTGGCTTTCTGGAATCATCATTCAGTTTGTGCGCACTGCAAGCTCCCTCACTGTAAATTCACCTGTTTGTATCCATTCCATATTACCGTTCTGCCAGCAGCAGAATATTTTCCTGGCAGAACGAACACTGATTTATTTTTCAAAGTAAAAGTCAGCGCTTAAATTGGTATCTTGCAGTTGGCAACTATATTAATAAATAGCAAAAATACATTAAACTTATATAGCGCTTTTCTAGGACCCAAAGACGCTTTACATCAGGTACAAAACAAACAGCATCCGAGGAGAGCGATTGGACAATACACAGACAAATGTAACGAAAAGGACTCAGACATGACACTGGACGAAGGGAAAGGGCAGGGGCTAGGGGTAGGTATGTCTGGACCAATGAGTCTTGAGGCGGTGGATAAAGGTGGTATCCGATTCAGAGTCACGGATTGATTGTGGAAGTGAGTTCCAAAGCCTCGGAGCAGCTCTAGAGAAAGCCCCGTCTCCAAAGCTCATGGCTTGGACCGGGGGATGATGAGGTGACCAGCTGTCGCAGAGTGGAGTGACCGAGAGGGTTGGGATTGAGGAATAAGATCAGAGAGGTAGGGTGGTGCACACTGATGGAGGGCTTTATAGGTGAGCAGAAGAATTTCATAATCAATCTTAAAACAGTGTGCTGGTAGCTCACTCAGCCCATTCCATAAGCCATGATGCAAATCACTCTACTGTATATGCATAACAGATTGTCTTATAGTGAAAAGGATATTCTACGTAAAGTGGAAGATGGCATTTGAGACATACTCAGTACAGTGTGTATTATTGTTTTCCCAGTATAAGGCAATTTGCATATACCACTTTAACATAATAATGTTCTGGATTCGGGCCAATGGAGTGGTGGGTTAAAATGTGTTGCTATTGTAGGCATGTCTTCTGTAGTACCTCCTAGAAATAATACTATATACCCTACTTGGCATTCAATTCAGTTTCCCCACTAAACCAATATAGTGGGGAAATACAGTATATAAAGCAGTCTGTCCATTCTATGATTTGATATTGTTCTTAAACAATGTTTTTTTAAATATAT
This sequence comes from Esox masquinongy, assembly GCA_016801175.1. NCBI lineage: Eukaryota > Metazoa > Chordata > Actinopteri > Esociformes > Esocidae > Esox > Esox masquinongy. The sequence goes on from JACXGI010003935.1 coordinate 25,825, forward strand.
ATTTGTATTATATGCTTGCATATGCTTAAAAACACCATACGTTATTGACTTCGGTTACATCTTTAGAATAAATTGTACGCATTGCAAAGCATTGCCGTGAGAGCTTTTATTTTGAAGGTTTCCTAATTTCCGTACGAAGGTGATGTCATTGTTCGTGCTGCTGGCAAAATATTACTTCAGTCATTACTATTCTATTCTCCATGAGCTCTGGATCTTGCATCTGCTTTGACAGTCACTGGACGGACAGCTCTCACTGCGACTGCGGCGATGTTCTGAAAAAAAAAAGATAATTATAACCCGCAAAAGGGCACCCCTGCCCCTACCCGTTCCCTCCCCCCCTACCTCCCTCCCTCACGAGTACAGTTTCCAACATCCTCACCCGCTGCGGCAGGCTATCAGGGGGTAGTGCACCCGCGTAACCAAAAGCAGGTTCGGATGAATTAGAAAAACTAAACGCCTTACCAACACCCCTTTTCTTTTTACTGTGGGCATTTTGGGGACAGGGACTGCAATAAACCTTGTTTCCTGCACTGCTTTACTGTAGCTGACTGACAGTGAGAAGAGGATAGAAAGGTCAGTAATAAGTGCACTTTCTCCTTATTTGTGCTATTGGGTGACTGTGACATATTCTCATTGCAATACAGTAGAATGTTACTGCAACAGTCTCTCATTTGCATTCTGGCAGCGTAGGCGTTTTTTTAACCACACAGCTAGGCTACATAATAGTGTTAAATTTGTATGCAACACACACAAGACGACGCTGGAGTTTATCTTAGGCATGAACTGATCTTGAAACTGTTAGTCAGTTTGTAATTTTAACTCATTCTAACTCCTTCAGCTTGGTGCAATGGTCAGAAATCGTTAATTGAGTATGCCCAGCGCAGGTGTATAAGACTTCCATAAAATGAGAAGTCATAATAAAGATTTCCTGTGACTAATCACGAGAGGCAGTGTGCCTTTCTTGGTCATTTTAGGTGGTGCTGATTTACGCCGAGGCGATCACCCTATGCGTCTCAGTAGCTTACAGATCAAATTGCAGCTGCTGTACCGTGGCGGGGAGTTTTAGAATGAGCAACTGCTATGGCTAAAATAGGAGAGGTAGAATTGCACAGCTGACTGTGCGGATTCTGAAGGGATCCTAGTAGAGTAGTCTGCTAAGCGTTGCGGTCAGAACGTTGTCTCCGACGCTGGTTGACTGACTGGGCCTCCAAGGCCTAAAAGTAAATTGTCAGTTAAAAAATTAGAATTTATTAAGAAAATGTTTGTGATAATTTTCAGCGTTAGAACATCTAGTGTTTTTCTTTTTATATTTGGAAACGTGATGCAGTGTACAGTTGAGGATAATGATGAAGATTTTCTTTCCAAGCTGTTTAATATGTCCTTTATCAATAAAAATCGAATGTTAAAAAATCGAACACGCGTCTTTTTAACCTTTTAAAGACTGTTATGTTGAGTAGGCCTATTTCAAGAAACTCGAAGTTCTTAAGTTAGATCGTGTGGTGAAGTTCCTGTGTTGCATCGTGCAGTAAAGGCATGGGGGAAACACATGGATTGGCCAGTTACATACGATGTTTTTGTTTGTTAATCATTAAAATATTAACTTTTCCATAACTGTGAACTCAGTTTACACATCTCCATCTTCAAATACAAACACAGTCCTATTTAGATCAAACAATCTACAAATAAGGTTGTATCGACCAATCAAACAGCACATGGTCATCATCATTGGATGGGCTCAGTTGAGAAATAAAAAACAATTATTATTATTATAACTATTACTGTGTTCGAATAGGTTTTGTTAAAGTATGTATTGCAAAAACGCGGTGACAGGCCTTGGCTTTACAGGAAAAGCCTAAGTACAGGTAAGAGTTTTCGGATTAAAAATTTTTTTATCTACTGTTTCGGCTCAATGTTGCTGCTTGTTAATTCTTTTAACATTGGTCTCCCTTTAACTCGAGATCATAAAACGAGACTGAGTTTAGGTCCTTACAGTAGCTATTCCCAGCCCTAAGTTGTAATATGAGGTGGGTTATACTGTAGCTTTCATCAGTTGGGCTGGCAATGGGCCTCATTCACCAACTGTTCTTAAGAAGAAATTCCTTCTTAAAACCCACTTACGCAGTTTCCACAAATATTTTGACATTCACCAATGTTTACTTATTTGAAATGTATTCTTAGGTAAGGACAGAATCTACGCACACTTAGACACATTTGAGTGCTGACATGTTTGTGTCAAATAATTAGTTCTTGCGTTTTCTTCCAATTGTACAGTTTTATAATATATAGAATTGAAATCACAATAACATTTCATCATTTCTAATATATTTTAATAAAAATGTACATTATTCTTCTGTGTTTGGCAATATTTTTTTGGCCTCAGACTTGAGATTGAAACTTTTTTTTACATCCTCAGTTGTGCGCCCTTCTCGGTATACCACGTACACTGAACGAGTAATAGCGTCCCATGCATCTTTTTTGTTGTTATTTTATATCCACTACTGAATATTACAGCTCGTTTGCTATTCACTTCCTGCAGCAGTACCTCCACTTCACTTCAAGTTTTTTTTTTACGTTTGGAGTCCGGTTCTCCACCGTCTTTAGATTTTGGTTTGGGCATTGTTGACCTCTGTCAACTTTTACATTTGAATTTCTGTGTGATTTCTGTGTGCACACGGCCCTACAGTCTCATGCCCTTTTATGGAGATTGGTGGGGCGTTTACCTATGCCAATTAGGAACAACTGGCACGAGCTTTCAATTTACGAGGACGATGGGATTCATCATTATAAGAACATAGGAGCGAACCATTCTATGGTTTAAGACCACGTCATGAATCTGACGTAGACTTTTCTTAGGACCTTTCTCAAGAACAAATTTAAGAAAAAACTTAGGAAGATATTGGTGAATGAGGCCCAAAGTTTTTTTTATGCTTCCAGACTTTTAACATACAAAAATAACAATAGTAATTATAATAACAATAAACAGGAAATACTACTTCTACTAGTACTAATAATAAATGCAGAGCAAGGTAGAAAGAATATATATATATATATATATATATATATATATATATATATATATATATATATATGGGTAGAAAAAAATGATCGAGTAGGCCTACTTTGTGGCTTTAACAATGGATGGAAGTGACAAACAACTTTAGCAACATTGGCATTTCTGGTGCAATGACTCGCATTCAGCTCTAGGAAGTTCTAAACTTAAGTAACATCATAGACTTCCTGACATAGAACACTGAAAATTATCCACAATATACTTTTACCTAGTTATCAAGTTCCAAGTTGTCTTGAAAATCACCAGCACTGCGAAAAGAACAAGGACAAATCATCTCGACTTGCAGACAGAAAAGTTCAAAACATACTATGGCAATGCAAACCTTAATTTTATTTAGAGAATAAATATGTTAGGTTTTTCACTTAATGATGTACTCCAGAGTTTTTGTGAAATTCAGCCAGTAGTTTTTAAACTAGTATACAAGCAGGAACAATATGTTACAAATTTGTTGTACTTAAGACCCTGACACACCTTTGAGTCATTCCAAACTACTAGTACCTAGGATACTCATAGCTCCTTAAGATAACCTGTTCTCCAAACAGAAGATTTGTAATATTATTATAGTGGTTTAAAGTATTCATTCCCCATTTAGCCCATCCCCAGCTCCATCCGTTTTTCTTTCCATTCTCTCAGGTTCCCGGTGTGTGTGGGTTTGGTGCTAGCGATTCAACATGGGGCTCAAGACAGCCCTTCCCAAGCTAGAGCTATACCTTTACACAGTGGTTCTCTATCTGGCAGTACTATGGGCTGGGACCTGGATATGGGAAGCCTCTTCTGGTAAGTAGTGGACCAAGATTTGTTACTGGATGTGTCCCAAATTACACTGCATTCCCTATGTTGTGCACTATATTGATATGGTCAAAAGAAGCGCATTGTAGGAAATAGTGTGCGACTTTTGGGGTGGGCCCATAATTGTTGATTTTATGTAACAAATGTAATGATTGTATTTTTCTAGGGACAGATCTCAACCTAACGGCTATCCTCATAAACTATTATCAATCACATTTAGTTCCTGAATAATTTTATTACATCAGCACTTACACATATACCCAGCCTTAAACCCCAAAAAGCAAGCAATGTACCGTAGAAGTTAAATCCACAATGGCTATAGGGAAAACACCCTGGAAGGGCCTAAACCTATGAAGAACCCTAATAGAACAGCTTCCAGGTCAAGCCAGTCCTCTTCTGGCTTTGCTGGGTGGGGATTATAAGAGTTCATGGCCAAATAAGACTAGATGGTCATCACAATGTTTAAAATGTTCAGACGGTCACTGGGTCAGTAATGCCTTGGTTGCGGTCTAAACGGTTTCCTCTGGCCCACATGTACACTGCAGTGTGGGTTTGAATCCAGCCCACTGCTGTTTCTGCTAAAAAAAAACTTATCTTCCCCCATTTTCCACTCAAATAAAATATTGCTGAGTGCTGAAAATAGTAACATTGGTTAGAGAAAGCCCAAAAAGGTGCACCTCTTGATTAAATCTCTGTTGGCTTTTCATAGGCAGGAGTGTTTAGAGCTCAAGACACAAATGTAATATATGCTGTAGAGACAAATGTAATATATGCTTCATAAGCAATCTTTCACAAAGGTCCATTAACAATGCTACTATTGGACTCTTTGTTGTAGATGAGTTAAAATTAAAAGATTTTGTGTTTTATGATTATCGTCACACTTTCAGTGGCACCACAAAAATTCAAACACAATAAAGTGAGACTAAAGTTTTTTTACCTTCATAAATCACCCAGTGGCTATATAAAAAACAGATATGCCCTAAAATAATCCTCTCCACTATTTGAGAAATAATTCAGAAGTTTAAATCAACTGAATCTATCTAGAAGGGGACCCAAGTGTTTTGCCCACATGTACAGTAAGGAGGCTAAAAAAGGATCACAGTTGGAGAATTGCTGAAGTTGGTTGAATCTTCGAGTCTCTAAGTCTTTAAAACTACAATTACACACCACCTCAATGCCAGTAGTATGCATTACATCATTGGAATTTTATTAGATTTGGATTAGGAAACTATATATGAGGAGACTATGTAAACCATTTAAACTAGACCGCCTATTTAAATATTGGGTGAAAAAACAAGTGGACTGACTGGACTTGTTTGACATATTGCATGCTGGGTATATGATAATGAAGGGTGTGGTTTTAATGGGAAGAGTAAAACTAGCTAGGTTTCCATTAAGTTGCACTGAGATTTTTTTTATTGTTAAATGAATAAAGTTAATGTGAGAACTGCCTGTCACAGTGCAGTTTCAATGAACTGTCTTGTGCTTATTAAACGGATGGACTTAATGAGGTAACATTGAATAAGCCCTAGAATGTCACACTAGAATGTCACAATATTTTTCATATTATAGTAATGTAATGTGCTTATTATATCGCCATTGTCTGCATCACGATGTGACTTGCACTGTACATAGGCCTAGCGATCTGAAAAGATTTACAGTGAAACTCAAATTGCAATATAAAACATTTCAGATATTTTTGAAAGACAATCATTGTCTTGCCACAACACTAGCCTAATTTGATAGCCTGAATTGATTTTCCATGCAGTAACCTAGGCATTCAGATTGTAGAATGGATTATGTGCTATTACGTGCCACCATGTACCAAATCAATTCGGCAATCATAATTCATTAGAAAACACTGTTTCCATCATATATTCTGCCAATAAAGTAACTGATGTTACATGAATATTAGTGTCCATTTAGCCCTTACAAATGTAATTTAACTCCTGAATCAGCACTATATGCGGATTGAACATAGATTCAGAGTTTAGTTCATCATATTGATTTCCCCTGTACGTTATCCCCAGTTAATAATTAAAACCTCTCTCATCACTGTGTGTGTTTTGTTTGCATCTACAGTATTGGTCCAGATAGGAAGACAATGGATTCTTCCTGGATTCATCATTCTGTTATGACTGTCAGATTATTATAAATGGCCTAATTAGTAGCTAATGTCCTACTTCTTAGCCTGTGAAGAGGAAATGATGAGACTAATGGCAGAACGTGTCAGCAAATCAGAACGCCAGCAGAAATCATTTAGTCACCAAATATTTAATATGCATAACAATGTTTAAACCATTTATAGGTATTTTTTTAAACGTACTCATATAAAGCAAGACATATTGTTTCCCGGAAAAGTTTGCTTACTAACAGTTTATCTTGAAAACTGTGTGTGCTAAATAATGAAAATGTAAACAGTATTGCTCTGGTCAGTGATGTCATAAATGTTCTGCTTAGAAACTGCTTCCTGGTACAGTAATGCAGCACAGTCAGGATGGCTATGTATTGATTTGAACAGAGTGGCTGGCGGATTATGTAACCTGTGTGGATGGATGTGTTGGGATGGAATTACGCCTGCTGCCGTCTGTGTGCACTGCATTTTTCACATGCCACATCGAAACAGCGTTGCGTTATCTCACGACATCCTGCTTAGTCTCAAGCCTATATACGTTGTGAAAGGACTTCTTTAGGCCATTTGCTCCAAAAAAATAGCTGGGTTATGAATGGAGATTATTGATGGATACAACAATGGGACTAATAAAGATTTTTTGTATTATGGGGATGAAGTATCCTTATTTTTCTGTCATTCATAGTGATGACTCTAGAGTACCTTTACTGCACTCAAATCCATATTGTGTGTAACAGAACAGTACAATACAGTAGTGACTGTAGTTACTGCTCTGGTCCTCAGACAATTTTTTTGTGGGGCTTAACAGTTTTCTCTGAACTGGAATGACCTGTCCAATACTATCAGGTTTATCAATAAAATCCCAGCAATGAGGTTGTGCTAGGGCTGCTGGACAAATTCTCATTGTAAAAAAGAGATAAGTGTGGTTGAACGCTAGCCAGTTGTATTATTTTCTCATATTGACAGATGACATGTTTCTTCCATATTGACCTTAAAATCTGTTTGGACAGTTGACCATGTAGTAAGTTTGTTCAGTAGAACCTCTGTAGTATAAGCATTACTGGATAAAACGTAATCATGACATAAAACATAGGAGGACAGCTTTTAGTTTCAGATTATTATTCTGGAGAATATGAAGGGCTTTGTGACAGTTAAGTAGGTTATGTAATGTTGTTGGGACATTGCTCAATATGTCTTCCTCCGGCCAAAATAACATCCCCAATAGAAATATTAAATATTAACTGTTCCTTTCCCAATTATGTTTTTTCCCCAATACTGCTTAAGGTCAAAAGTCAAAAATATAATTTCAGACACAATATGAGTATAATATTTACAGAATTAAAGGGAGAAAATGATCTCAGTTCACACTGGTCAATAAAGCCACTCGTACTAAAGAGCCATTTAGCCACAGAAATTACCTATTGTGTTTGATTTTCAGAAAACGTGAACAGGAAAGTGTTCAAGAAGAGTGTTAAACCAGGATGGCACTACTTTGGCAGAAAAATGGTAAGTGATTCATTCCACGGATGTAAATTTAAAGCCTTACCCTACACTAAAACTGAGTAGCAGGTTTCCCAAAGACAGACGAAACCTAGTTGAACCTAATAGAATAAGCTTTTGTCACAACATGAAATAAATCATAAAATGGATTTAATTAGGAGTTTTTGCCACTGATCAACACAAAAATGTCCACACTATCAAAGTGAAAAATACAATCTACAAATTGTTCTAAATTAATTACAAATATACAAATATTTATTTGGCAGCAGTTATAGCCATGAGTCTATTTGGGTGTGTCTCCAGATTTGCACATCCAGACACAACAATTTTTGCCCTTTCTTTGCAAAATTGCCCAAACTTTGTCAAGTTGGATGTGAACTTGAAATGTCTCCAAAGGCTTTCAAGGCCCTTACACAGAGACGCATCCCCAAAGCATGATGCTGCCAAGATGCTGCCATGCTCTACACTTCTCGCAGAACGTCCTACACGTCTTTGGGCAAACTCCAGCAAAGATTTGAGTTTTTTTCAACAATGACCTTATTTTTGTCACTTTGTGAAGCACCTGGGCTGTTGTTGCAGTATGCACAGTGTCTCCCAGCTCAGTCGTGGAAGACTGTAGCTCCTGTAGAGATTTTTTTGACATTATTGACATTATGTATTTGTTTTTGTTGATCAGTGGCAAAAGCTTTGGATGAAATACAAATATCCTGGAATTCTTATTTAAATAGATCTATGAGTTTATGTATTTTGTTTTCCATCATGTTTTTTCCTGTGTTTTAGGATGTTGCTGATTTTGAATGGGTGATGTGGTTCACAACATTTCGCAATCACATCCTATTCGCCCTAGCTGGTCATGTGATTTTTGCCAAACTTTGCTCCCTGTTATCTCCCAGGGTATGTATTTACAGTTACAGTGACATCCCATTCTCAAAATGTCATATAGCCAGATGCTCTTATTTAGAGCAACTTACCGTTAACGCATTCATCTTAAGATAGCTAGGTGGGAAAGCCACTACATACAAGTAAGTACAGGAAGTTATTTTAGATCCTCTTTAAAAAGGCGGGGTTTCAGAAAGAGGGCAGGGATTCTGCTGTCCAAACTTCAAGCTGGTTTCACCGTTGGGTTGCCAGGACAGAAAAGGGCTTTGACTAGGCTGCAAGGGGTGGGGGGGGGGTCAGCCAACAGGAGAGGTGATTGGTGGAGGTAGCTGAGACCTGGCATGGGATAGGGCAGGGCTTCTGGGCTTTTCATGTCAATTAATGGCATGAGAGGAAGAGGCAAAGCAGCCAGGAGGTCTAGGGAGGAGGGCGTGGTTAACTCTAATGCGCAGAAGTGCGTTGAACATCGATGGGAGATTATAACTCAGTGAAATACCTGCTACCCAACGTAATTAAGACAGACGCGGTAGAACAAAAAAAAGGTCAATTAGGGATGTTTGAGCATTGCCTGAATGTTGGGGAAGATCAGCACTGTATCACCTGGTAGGAGCATACAGCCAGGTCGGATGCAGTCTAAGAATCTATGCTGAGCCTGAAACGACCAGCTCTCAGAGGTTGGAGAGGAGGATCTGACTGGGTCTGGGAGGATGGGAACAGAGGAGCTTTGTCTGAGTGAAAAACCTCTGCGGCTCAGAGGACAATGGTCTCTGTTGACTGATCCGTCACTGGTTAGGGTTAAGGAGATTGTTCTGAGAGAGATAACAGATGAATTGGTCCAGGGTAGCATGCTCAACTACTGCGGAAAGTGAGGAGAGAAAGGAATATTATCATGAGTAACATTAAGAGTATTTTCTTTTAAGTTTTACTGTTCCTTATACCTGAGTTGTAACACAGTATTTACACCAGTAACGTCACTGTATTACACACTGTTACATAGTAATTGCACGCTAATCGAATAGCTATTTAATTTACTTTTGTTTGGAAATGTTCTTCTCTTGCCTGACAAAATTTGTTCATGCATGTTTTAAACATGTTTTCTTTTTGTTTTGTGCTTGCGATGAAGATGGGTATGGATTTTTGGTATTGCAAGGTAACATTATTAACATAATAAAGAACTCTATAAAAAAAGTAATACATTTCACCACAACCAAAATTAGTTAGGGTTATCAATTTAATTTATTTGTTATCAAATAGCGGCATGATTGTCATCAGTACTTACACTATCTGTTTTGTCGCAGATGTCCATGCATGTTGCATTGGTAACCAGTTAATACAACCCCACTTCCAAAAAAGTTGGGATGCTGTGTAAAATGTAAAGAAAAACAGAATGCAATGATGTGCAAATCATTTAAACCCTATATTCAATAGAAAATAGTACAAAGACAACATATCAAATGTTGAAACTGAGAAATGTTATGGTTTCTTGAAAAATATTCCCACTTTGAATTTGATGCCAGCAAGACATTCCAAAAAAGCTGGGACAGGGGCAACAAATGACTGACTAAAAAGTTATGTAATGCTAAAAAAACGCAAGTTAAAACTCTACCATGCGTAGAAGCAGGGGTCTAACACAAAATTCCGGGCCCTATACATAGGCGGTCTCTGAAGGCCCCTCCCCTCTTTATGCAAGATTAAAAAATTTTTGAGGGCCACTCTACACATTAGGGCCCTATATACTTAGTACCTCTTCCACCCCGGTCCGACGCCACTGCAGAACAAACCATATATAAACATGATCCAGAAACGTTGCCACGTTCTCTGGGCCCGAGCTCATTTTAGATGGACTAAGGCGAAGTGGAAAACTGTCCTGTAGTTTGGCGAATCAAGATTTAAAATTATTTTTGGGAATCATGGACACGTGTCCTCCAGGCTAAAGAGGAGAGGGACCATCCGGTTTGTTATCAGCGCACAGTTCAAAAGCCAGAATCTGTGATGGTATGGGGATGCATTAGTGCACATGGCATAGGTGACTTGCGCATCTGTGAAGGCACCATTAATGCTGAACGAATGATCATTGGTCTCCTCAGTTCCCAAACACTTACAGAGCATTGTTAAAAGAAGAGGTGATGCAACACAGTGGTAAACTTTTTTGAAATGTGTTGCCGGCATCAAATTCAAAATGGGAAGGTATTTTTATTTGTCTGTTTCAACATTTGATATGTTGTCGTATCGGTGCATACTGTCAGTTTCAACATTTGATATGTTTGCACATCATTGCATACTGTTTTTATTTGCATTTTACACAGTGTCCCAAGTTTTTTGGAAATGGGGTTGTAATAGCAATAAGAGATCGTGGTGTTTTGTGATGAATTGCAAATATAACATGGCTAAGTGCGGTATCCAGGTACTCCGCAGCGCGTCCTGCCTAAGAAAAGCCGTAATGTAGTAATCATATACCACATCCCTTCTTGTCTTACTGCATAATTACATCATGGCATATTGTCATATTTCCATTACTAATACCACAGACATTTCTGCAAAGATTCCATGCTGAACTTCATATGTGTTTGCCACTGATACTGAACTACAAAATTAGTTTGCATTTTTAATAATGATCATTATATTGAATGTTGTTATTAAGTTATGATAAATGTCATACAGCTGTAACACCATAACATAATATTGCAACAACATTGCCATAACCTTGTCACAAACTTGCATTAACAATCACTCTTCCTGCTACACAGCGCAGGTCGTTGATCTATGGGTTGTACGGAGGCTTGGCAGTCCTGGTCAGCATGGGCTGGTCCTTCTTGGCGCTGGTCCTATCACATTGCTTCATCCTCTACAGTGTGGCCCTCGTTAAGAGGAAGTGGATCGTCTTTGTCGCTGGCCTTGCAAGCCTGGCCACCTTCAAGATGGAACCTTTTAACAGCTGGCAGGTGGGTTGGAGAATGCATCATATGGAGAAGAGAATGGTAGGCTGGAAGAAGATACAGTTAATGGCCCAGAGAAAGAAAACATCCACATAGAGGCTCTCAACAGGGCATAGGGCCACCATAAGTCACAAAACAGCTTCAATGCTTCGTAAGTCTTCTCCGTAAGTCTTCAGTTGGCTTGGGATCTGGTGACTGGGGAAGCCATATCTTATCATGAAACATCAGTCAGTTGAGCACTAGGTTTTAATGCCGATCATGACTCATAGTATTTCAGTCAACAATACATTCCAGCGGTGGATACTCTTTTCCTCCAGAAGTTAGGGAATAAATGTTTGGCCTGAAGATGCTATAATTGTGATTGTGATTACACAAACATTTAATAGCAATTATAGCTTTATTACATTTAGTGACTGTTACTAAAATTCAAGGCATATATTGCTTCATCACATTTAATTAACTACATTTTTTGTATTCATATTCACCTTTGTATTCATATTCTTTTACAGTGTTGTGTTAGTTTAAATACATAGCGTTTGCAATCTAGACTAGCAGAGCAGTAATCTAATGTTCAGCCAACATATTAGGAAGGTGTCAGCTGGCTTACCAATTTCCCTCAGTAATGACTGAAACCATGTTCGTCTCCTTCAGGAAGGTTTTGTGATTGGCTCCTTCGACTTGCAAGACATCCTGTTCTATGGAGGCTCCGGTTTCACCATCATACGCTGTATGAGCTTCGCTCTGGAGAACTGTGAGAAGAAAGATGGCAACTACTCCTTCCTTGACCTCCTCAAGTACAACTTCTACCTCCCATTCTTCTACTTTGGACCAATCCAAACCTTTGATCGGTATCACGATCAGGTGAGTTAAAATCTTGGGATTAAGTGATATAATGGCACTCAAAAGTATTCAATCCTTTGGGCTTTTCCGCATTTTTGTTAAAACATTAAATCAAAATGGATTTAATCAGGAGTTTTGCCATTGAGCAACCCAAAGAAGTCCATAATGTCAAAGTGAAAAATAAAATCTGATCTGATTTGACTTGCCCATTGACTCAGTTTGCCCAATTCTGCACTGAATTGTCACTTCACCTTTGAACTTTGGACCCCTTCAGGCCAACAATCCCAACCTGACCCGTAAGCAGAGAGAGATGTGGAACATTACCACCAAAGCCTTGTTACACCTGGGAGTCATTTTATTGGTGGATGTGTTCTTCCACTACCTGTACATCCTCACCATCCCCAACGACATGAAGCTGGTCAAACAGCTGTCTGACTGGTCCCTGGGTGAGTGAGCCTTGCCCTGGTGCCCATCACTTACCAGTTTAGTTGGGAATGAGCACATGGTCAGAAAAATATTGTATCTGTACGTCCCTGCATTGTAATGCACTGAGACCAAAATTGGATCAGCGTCTAAAGCCAACTTTCCCATGTTCATGATAAACTGCACATGTTGTCTCAATCAGAAATGTACTGTTAATGGCACATGGTTGACAAAGTGCAATCAGTGCTTATTTTCACACATGACCTAAAACCCGACTGGGTTTTAGGTCATGACGCAACCTCTTCTTTTGGTCCAACGTTGCTATTAAACACAGGTATCCAGTTCAGCGTTATCTCTCTGCAGGAGTATGTCTGGTGGTGGACATTATGTGTCAGATGATCCGAGAGGCCTCCGTTTGATTGTCTTTTTGTTTTATAGCTGGCCTGGCCTACTCCAACCTAGTGTATGACTGGGTGAAGTCAGCAGTGATGTTTGGGGTGATCAACACTGTGGCCAGACTGGATCACCTGGATCCTCCACAGCCTCCCAAGTGTATCACCATGCTTTACGTCTTTGCCGAAACGTAAGTGAACCACCTCCGCGGGGATTCAGGCGGCGACTTGTGTCGAAGCGCCTTTTCTATAGCTGCAGTTTAACTATAGTACCAGCTTGGAGTAATTAAGTTTGGAAGCTTTGGTGTCTGCTGTTATTTGCAAACCTATGTTTTGGTATTTATTTTGGTATTCAGTCTAAAAGGAAATGTAAAGGAATGCTCTGTTTTCTGTTTTAGGCACTTTGACAGAGGCATCAACGACTGGCTTTGCAAGTGAGTTTCTGACAAAACAGTTAAATATCACCCCACAGACCATCAGTTGTAAGCTTCTGTGTACATTAAATTTAAACAAAACCTTTACTGAACATACATCTTTTCATGACAAAATAAGAAATGGTGAACCTCAGCCACACACAAACTACAACCGTGATCTTCTTCACAAGGTATGTTTACGACTACATCGGAGGAAGCCACACCAATATCTTCAAGGAGTTAGTGGCCACCTTGTGCACGTTTGGCATAACAACTCTGTGGCTAGGTCCATGCGATGTGGTCTATATCTGGTCCTTCTACAACTGTTTGGGTCTCAACCTGGAGCTCTGGGTGGCCACGTTCTTCTCCCTTCCTCCTTTCTGCACCATTGAGGTAAGCAACATGAACTTCAGTAGCGAAAACCAAATCTGCCAATGTTGACACTATTGTTGGGATGGAAGGTGCAAATTGGGATTAACTAAAAGGGGCCACTGTGAGTCATGTTGTTGTATTTGAGGTCTGTTAAGGATGATGCCAAATTGATGAATGTACCTTATGTAACTGCCTTCTGTTAACAGCGTGCCATGGGCGAAGCCATGTCTCGTAGGATCCGTGGCGTCTTCGGCGCCCTGAACTTCTGGACTATTGTCCTCTACAATGTCCTCGCTCTAAATAGTGTGGAGTTCGCCAAGCTGGTGGGAAAAAGACTGATCGTTCAAGGTACAGTCTTTTCTGTTGTGGAAAATGCAAAGAACAATTGTCAAACTCATATAGTCATATACTACATACAGTGTATTCCATATTTTTACATTACAGAAGTAAATACTGTATTACCACTTTGAACATTTCAGTGGATAAGCAACAGTGATATCCTATACACTAATACAAATCCCTGATTTTAAAATAATAATAAATTGACGATATAAAAGTTTTGAATTTTGTGTGCTCCTCCAACTCCATTTATATTATTAGCCATAGTAAACAGTCTGTTTGGTGTTGTAGCCTGTCCTTTTAATTGACTTGTAGTTCTGTCATTGTTTATTTAATTCTTCATTCATTAGCCAAGTATCTCTTCATATCTTGCCATACAGTGGGCTCATTGTTATTGAACAACAACAACAACAAGCTACAGAATGTATCGCAATTCACAGGGAATTTTTCATCTCGTTTTAACATGAAAACCTATACAAAAATGTAACTTTTAATGTTAAGGAAAATCTTCCGTTAGACACATCCATACAAATCATGTATTTTGAACAAATATATAAATAATGGCTACTGTAAGTGTTGTTCCCATGTTTCATGAGCTGAAATATAAGACCCCAAAAATGATCCATACAGACAAAAGGCATTTCTTACAAAATCATAACTTACGAAATATTCAAAATAGTGGCGTGTTGCAATTATATTGTTACATGTTGCGTTTATATTGTTGCATGTTGTGTAAAAATATCAAAAGAGTAGAGAATAATTGAGTTTGTCAAAGGAAGTGTTCCCTCTACACAAACATTTTAATCATGACGACATTCAAAACTAGTCTTTCAAAAGTATTTTTTCACATCATCATGTCTTTCTCTGGTAAATTTCTGACTTCATGTCTCTCTCTGTCCTCCAGGCTTCCCCCAATCAACTTTGTCTGTGCTCTTTGTGACCTACTGTGGCGTTCAGCTAGTAAAGGAGAGAGAACGGAAACAAGCCCTTATGGATGAGCTTGAGCAAGCGGTCGTGCCACCTATGCCTGAAGAGGTCGGCAAAGAGAAAGCTGAGTAAACACAAAAACAAGAAGACCTTCTTTATCAGGAAACACACAGAGAAGAACCTGCTTTTTATTTCTTCTCTAATTGACCTGGTCATGGCGTCAACAGTTAACAAACACCTTCTTCACATCGTTCTTGAGCTTCTGAACGGTTCTGAACTGAGCAAGGCTGTCACAAGTCACCCCGCATCGGACTCAACCTCCATCATTTGGCTTCTCCTCGACAACTTCTATTGTGCCTGTGTGTTGTTTTGTTTTTTAAGAAGAATACTAGTTTTCTTTTTTGGAACTGTGAAAACTCCTAAAGTACACTTGCAGAAGATGTTTGCCGTTTGCCATGTACTCCGTCCTTTTTGGCACGTACACACCAAATGATAAGGCTATCAGGAACTTATAGATAGGCATGACAAAGATTTTAAGCAGACATAGCTGATATATTGAGCTGTATTAAAAGGGAAATGTCTAGTACCATTACAGTATCTTGAATGTATGTTTCAGTGTGATAAACGTTTCACAGCAATACAAAGCTGAAACTACACACAACTCTTCCTTGTATTGATATATTTAAAATGGCTTAGTGTGTTTGTACTCCCCTAACCAGGTGCCACTCACTGTTGAGTATATTCACTTGCTTTTTAGTAAAAACATAAGGCCACTTGTTACAGAAAAGGTCTGAATTATCTTTTCAGGATCTTTTTAGGCTATTGGATCTACTGAGCCTCTGTCTGACAAGGAATCAAATGGTTATGACATTATTGAACAGGTTTTGGTGGGTGGCATGCCACGTCTAACCACGCTCAGTTTGAGACTTGGCACGCGATGGACTAAAGATACAGTATATTTTTAAAAGAATTACATTCTTATGAACACATCTATGTTTGTATCTTGTTTTCATATGGAATTGTTCCTAACTCACGGAAACTAAGTCCGCCCGTCTGTTCTGCTGTTGCTGTTGCTGTACATACTGTATCTCGGACTACTGTGCTCCTCTCTGCCAACATCTTTCAGGAGACAGGGTGACATTTCTCCATTTCCCCACCTCTCATATTACACCGCCTGCTGGAGACAGACCTGGGTTCTTTTTGTGTTACAAATCTTTCAACTACTTTGAGCTTTTGCTTGAGCCTGTCTGCAGAGCAACTTTTCAGGTTTGACGAGCTCAACAAGGTACAGCTGAAGTATAACTAATACTGTTTGAATCCAGGCTGGCAACATGCCCCTTTGAGAGGGTCTAGTCTAAAGCCCTCCATAGATGTCAGTCGTCACACTTTGAAAGGCAATAGCCCCACCGCGAGGGAATATGGGTTGGTCTGGAATGGTTATTTCACAGAACCTCTACTGTAAAATGCCCTTATTAACCAGAGCAGAAATATATGTTTTAGATGAGAACTATTATTTTAGGTTGTGAGCATAAAGACCAGGTAAGCTGACTGAAAATACATGCTCAAGGATAGATTAACCGATCTTTTACTTTGCTTGCCCACGGATTCGGTCTATAGCAACATTTCAATTACTGGTCAGATGCTTTAAACACTGCCACCACTTTCTCTGAAAGGTAGTGGAAAATAAAGCACATATTATATAATTCTTAAAATTACTAGTTGTGGACTTGATTTAACTTGCCCAGTGTAATCAATATGATGGATACCATATTTCCAAAATCAGCACAAAAGAGCTCAATTAAATATGGTTAAAGTATTTTAAACAAACGGACGTACTGTGGGTCTGTATAGAAGACAGCTGATTATGTCATAGCTTAGTCCTACTGTCTTCATCTCAGGTTAAAGTGTTAAAAGTCTAATGATTCACAATTTCAAATCAGAGATTTTTTTGAAAAATAATAAACCAATACAGATAACACTTTTGGTCATCAAGTTTCTTTTCTTATCATGTCTTCAATATATCAATTCCGTAATACTCTACAGATGTACTATGTACTGTATGTGTACTCAGTATACAGCTCCGGGAAAAATTAAGGACCTTTGTCTTTCCTTTCCAAAAAAGTTGAAAAGGAAAGTTTTGAGTGAGGAACAGAAGCGTTCAATTTGCAGTGGTCTCTTAATTTTAACCCTTCTGTTCCTCACTCAAAACCTTCCTTTTCGACATTTTTGGAAAGGAAAGAAAAAGGTGCAGTGGTCTCTTAATTTTGTCCAGAGCTGTACATACTAGAAATGTCCCCCACTTGAAAACAAAAATGAACTTCACACTGTCACCACAAGAGGACCTCGTCTCCCTTTTTAAAATGCCCTGCATCGCTGACAAAAGGAAGTACTGTTAATTTGACAACTAATCAGTAAACGTTCCTCACTTCCAGCATCTCAACCATTTATCATTCAATTTGGGATGCTAAAGAGTTCCGAGGTTATAACACAGGCTTATTTTTCACACCAATCTGAAGGATATGGATTAGTAAAACAAATGCCAACCACCCTTTGAGATGGAAAGAGGTCTTGTCGATGCCATTATAGCATTTGTTCTATCTAATAGCAGTAGTTGTCAATTTCAGTCTGATTCCAGGTCCTCAGGAAGGATCTGTCACAATGTCCAATCAGGTCACTGAATCAACCAATGAAGCTGGGAGTTCCACCGAGGCGACTACATTAAAATGACAGATGCCTTCAATGCCGATGTTCAGGCTTGAACATGTTTTCTCAGCTCTCGGAGATCACCTCTTCCTTCAGTACTACCTTGTTACTATTACTGTTACCTATCCTGTCTTGTCACAGGATTTAAGAAAGGACAGTCCCAACACTGTGTTATTTCTTTTGGAGGCAGTATTTGCCACCTCCTGCAGTTATACTGCACTCTGACTACAGCCTTTTACAAAAAAAAGAGGAATACTTCTCAAAAACATCAGGACTGGCAGGCTGACATATGTTAAAGGGAGCAATTGACACCCCCCTTGGGTTGCACTTCAGCTGTTGGTGGTGTGGCATGGGGGGGGCTGTCCAGATAGATAGAGGCAGAGACATACAGAGGTCATTTTACGCACTCACCGAAATGGATTCTTCAGCTTTGTGAGGTACGGTCTATAAATAGTGAAGTACGACCTGAACACTCATTTGCTCCAAAGCGGCAACACATTTCTGAGCCTGATGACGAGCCTTCCAGGTCTGGGATCCAAATGTTGTTGACTCATCAAGATATTTGTCGGAGTACAAATCCATGTTGGTAAATGTGTGTAAAATGACCTCCCTGTACATTCTATTTCATTATTACAAATCTTTGTAGCCGAGAATGGCAAGTGATGTGTGTGGACTACATAGTATGCCACGCAATCTATAAATACACTCTGAGTTAAAGACAGCCATGGACAGCTGCAGGAACTCCTATCGGTGTAGACCAGCTAGCTGCCCTATTGCTCTACCTCCTCTCCCTCTTTCTCTCTGGAAACAGGCATTCCTTTTCTAATCTCTCGTGCTGTGGGGATCGAGCAGGGATCGATCCCTCCCACAAAAACATCCAACACCGACAAGGACCTGCGAAGAACCTGACAGGAAAACAAGATGGCTGCCTTGTCGATAGATCCAGTGGAACAGCCCAGGATGTACCAGCAAACTCTGCTCCAAGACGGTCTCTGTGACCTGCTGGAGAATGAGAAATTTGTTGACTGCGTTCTGAAGATCCAGGACAAGGAGTTTCCATGCCACCGCCTGGTTCTGGCTGCTTCCAGCCCCTTCTTCAAGGTACTGTGGTCCTGTTGTGTGACACGGCGCTGTGGTCCTGTTGTGTGACCAGTAAACAACATCCCACTGGCCACCACAGGTCCACAGACCAGAGGTTGAGAAACGCTAATCTAGGTTACATGTATTGCAATGTATGCACTCAATACTGTCTGCTTAAACAAAAAGCTTCTACTAAACGAATTGATTATTATCATGATTAATTGATCATATCACTCTTCAAGGCTATGTTCCTTTCCAACTTGGAGGAAGGAGGGAAGAGAGAGGTCGTCCTGAAAGACGTGGAGCCTGGCATCATGGGAATGATTCTCCGCTACATCTACACGTCAGACATCAACCTGACGGAGCAGAATGTCCAAGATATCTTCATGGTGGCCAACATGTACCAGATACCATCCATCTTCTCTGTATGCGTCTCCTACCTACAGGTAGCACCTGTCAGATGTGTCAGATATGCCTCCGCTTTGTCACCTTCAAACCTTCTGTCATTTATCAAGTCAGATGGGTGTCCACCCCAAAGCGCTGTTACTCACCTGACTCAATCAGAGAAGGCAACGTGTTGTACAGGTCTGTCCCTGTCGCTCTCTTTTTCTGTCCATCTTCTCCAACTGCGGCTCACACCTACAAGCGGCATCTGTCTTTCTCTCTCTGTCATCCTCATCTGTCACAATCATCAGGAGAAACTGGTCCTGGCGAATAGCAGATCTCAACACCTGCCATCCACCTCCACAACCTTAGAGCCTGTTTCAGGTCATGATTTAACAATGTGTCATGGTATATCACATGTTACTGATATTTGCATATTTCCTTCTAGGAGAAGCTGGTGCTGGGGAACTGCCTGGCTATCTTCAGGCTGGGGATCCTGTTGGACTGTCCTCGCCTGGTATTCACAGCCAGAGAGTTCATCTGTGAGCGCTATCAGGTCATCGTCAGGGACCAGGACTTCCACCAGGTAACCGAGTCAGTGTGTTTCCATGGAGATTGTGTGTATATCTGTGTCTCTGTTGAATGTAACGTAAATCTATCGACCCCCTAGTTGGGTCCCAGCGAGCTGGCAGCCATCATTACTGCCGATGCTCTTAACGTGGATCGAGAAGAAGTGGTGTTTGAGTCCCTAATGGACTGGGTGGGCTATGACAAAGAGGAGAGGATGAAGGAGCTACCCAAACTCCTCCACTGTGTCCGTTTCCGCTTGATCCCAGTGGATTACTTCAAGACAAAAGTGGAAGGTCACAAGTGGATCCAAGACAACACAGAGGTCAAGAAGGAGCTACAGCTAATCAAAGATGCCCACAAAGGAAAACTCCCAGAGGTCAAGAGGTCAGGGAAGAGGAAATCCAAGGTGAAGGGCGATGATGATTCTGATGAGGAAGGGCTGCTTCCAGGGATCCTGAACAATAATCCAAGGTTTGGGATGTTTGAGACAGACCTGATTCTGATGATCAGTGAGAGAGGGAGCGTTGCATATGACCCAGTCGCAAACGAGTGCTTTGTAGTGTCGGCGTCCACAGAAATCCCTAAGAACCACTGCAGCCTAGTGACCAAAGAGAACCAGGTCTTTGTGGCTGGAGGATTCCTCATCAACGAAAACAACACAGAGGAACCGTTCAGCTCATATTTCTTACAGGTATGACTCTCTGTTATTATTAAACATTGGTCAGCCATGACTCTGTTATTATTAAACATTGGTCAGCTATGACTCTCAGTTATTATTAAAAATTGGTCAGCTACCAATGTTTAATAATAGACTCTGTTATTATTAAACATTGGTTAGCTATGACTCTGTTATTATTAAACATTGGTCAGCTATGACTCTGTTATTATTAAACATTGGTTAGCTATGACTCTGTTATTATTAAACATTGGTTAGCTATGACTCTGTTATTATTAAACATTGGTCAGCTATGACTCTGTTATTATTGAACAATGGGTCAGCTATGACTCTGTTATTATTATACAATGGGTCAGCTATGACTCTGTTATTATTAAACATTGGTCAGCTATGACTCTGTTATCATTAAACATTGGTCAGCTATGACTCTGTTATTATTATACAATGGTCAGCTATGACTCTCAGTTATTATTAAACATTGGTCAGCTACGACTCTGTTTTTATTGAACAATGGTCAGCTATGACTCTCAGTTATTATTAAACATTGGTCAGCTACGACTCTGTTTTTATTGAACAATGGTCAGCTATGACTCTCAGTTATTATTAAACATTGGTCAGCTATGACTCTGTTATTATTGAACAATGGGTCAGCTATGACTCTGTTATTATTAAACACTGGTCAGCTATGACTCTGTTATTATTGAACAATGGGTCAGCTATGACTCTCAGTTATTCTTCAACATTAGTCAGAAATGACTTATTATGAAAATGAGTTAGTGATAACCCTCTGTTGTTACTGAACATTAGTCAACTATAATGACTCTCTATAAGGCAGAGCCTGATCTCATAGATGTTAGTCAGCTATGGCTCTCATTGTCTTGTGGTGTTTGCATTATTGGTTAAATGCTATTCATCAGGTCAAGTTGTGGCGATTGATATTCCCTCAGTTGTAATTTGCATGGCAATTATGTCACACTTCTTAATCAGTCATAAGTGTAGTATACAGATGCAACATATTGTAACACATAAATGAAAAGAAAGAACTAGTGACAGGAGCAAAAGTATACACCTTTAGAGAAAATTGTGCTGTTCCCCCTTAATTCGCATACGCAGGTATTATTTAAACAATTCTGTAAATTAACTTTACAAGCATTGATGGTACACCACTATTATATATGCTGTACTCTCTTTACTCATTCAGTTTGACCCAATGAGTGGAGAGTGGTTGGGGATGCCTCCACTGCCTGGCCCTCGCTGCCTGTTTGGACTGACTGAAGCTGATAACTCCATCTTTGTTGTGGGTGGCAAAGAGGTGAAGGAAGGGGAACAGGTTCTGGACTCTGTGATGATCTACGACAGACAGTAAGTACAGACAGCTTTCTCTCTCTCCCTCTCTGTCCTTCAGTGGCTTATAGCGTTAATGTTACTGTGGACTGTTGCTAAATCATGTCTAATGGTAGTTCTGTGATATTTTCACTCCTGCCCACCTCCAGGTCGTTTAAATGGGGCGAGTCAGACCCTCTTCCCTACACAGTCTACGGTCATGGAACAGTTTCACATAATGGCCTTGTCTATGTTATAGGAGGAAAGACAGAAAGCAAGTAAGTACTGTATTGTGTTCCGTGCTGAGGTTGTGTTGCAGCCGGCCTTGTGGGGGTTCTAAGGAGGGAAGGGACAGCAAGTGACTTGGTGCCTAAGTTAATGACATAGTAAACGAAATGTTTAGGGACCTGTTTTGGCTCGACAGCACCACCTTTACAACGAGTGCTCAAAAATCATGGACAGGATCTTAAATTGACATGTCACCATGACATCCAAATGCCGACCACACCCCCAGGCCTCATCTCCATGTCGATTGACTAAACTGAATCCATTTGTGTTCACTCTCAGCTGTGAGACATTAGTCATCAATTTGCTCACCTGTGTGACCAAACCCTAGTGAAGCAGTGTGGCTTGGTGACGCACGTCCCCGTCTCCATCTCTCGCCACGCTGAGACAAGGCATCGCCTACGCAACTGGATACCAAATGCTTTTGTGAAGATTTGAGGCAGCACTGTTTTGTTTCCCTCTGCAGGAAATGCACACGGAGGGTGTGTGTCTACAACTCCACGAAGTTTGAGTGGAAGGAGCTAGCTCCCATGAAGCTGGCTCGTTCTCTTTTCGCCGTGACGGTCCACAAAGACCAGATCTACGTGGCCACGGGTGTCACAGACTCGGGTCTCACCAACGCCGTGGAGGTCTATGACATTGCAACCAACAAGTGAGATAACAAGTGCTGTTTAGATGTCCTGTCATTATTAAGAGGTTACGGCGATGTTCCTGACACGGGACTGAACCCTGATTTCAAGGCTGCTTGGCTACAGTTTGCCAAAATGTTTTAAAACGTTGTCTTAATGTTTCAGGTGGTCAGATTTTGCCGAGTTCCCCCAGGAGCGCAGCTCCATGAACATGATCACCATGGGGGGGTCTCTGTATGCTGTCGGGGGCTTCGCCATGATGCCCAGTGAGACCAGCGGCGAACTACAGCCCACTGAGATGAATGACATCTGGAGGTCAGTTACGTAACATTTTCAAAAGGCTTTATAGATAGTCTATATATTCTTCGTGAGTACCTTATTACTTCAATAGAGTAGATAACAACACAGAA